>OMNM01049542.1:10136-26240 GCA_900302745.1 Parablennius parvicornis | reverse complement strand
CTTTACCAGGAGGGAAGAATGGGTCACTCTGCTGGACAATGGAAGACACGCAGACCAAAAGCAGGAAGGTGCCAAGGCATCAATCTTTAAACAGGTGCTTTTTGTTACAATTACAAAACTACACCCTTTTAGGGATGAATAATAGATGAGGGAAAAACAATAATAAGATGATAGTACCAGGCTCTTCGGACTCAACAGACACGTTCAAATAAAAGGGGATGAAATGTAACCTGTGCTCAAGCAACTTCTACAGAGAGACGGGAAAATCAATCACAAATTCAAATTACCTTACGGCCCAAGGTCCCTAATTAAAGTGGTTTGAGTAAAAGTAACGAGTGAAGAAGCTGTTATAGCTTTCAAAGTTAAAAAACCAAATGTGATTTAAGGAAACTTCTCTTAAAGCAACCTTCAATTTACTCACGTTGATCTTTGTTTCTACAAATTGCTTACTAAAAAACATTTAATGTGTACAAAGCATTTTAATGAGGAAAATATATTTGCAGATTAGTTTAAAAACAAAAGGGAAAAAGAACAATTCCGTTCCTGAGTTCAGGATAATACAGGAAGATCTTTTAAGAAAAATCATTGAAGGTTTCTTGATTTGTTAGTTATTTCTCCAATCATAGGTTTCAAGCATTAAAAAAGAAGAAAGGGAAATGTTAAAATGTTTACTGCCTTGCTGTTTACTGCCTTGCATGTTCAATAGTTTAAATATAAAGAATAACATCAAATAGTTCAGATTGTGTTTGATGAATCTACAATACATGTAGAAGTTACGCTGTGTGAATAACTTCTACATTGTTTTGTTTTTTTCAGATGCACTTGTTTATAGTTAAGCATTTCATTTTGTTGCCTTTATTTAAAAAGCAATCTGAATTTTTTGACAATATATACTTCAATATAACCTATGAAAAATAACGACAGGAGCAAACTACATCCTTTATGACAAAATACTACATATTTCTGATGTTTATATATATTTGTTTTATTGGGCTTAAAAAAAAAAATCTCTGTGAAGGTTGAGGCTGGATTACCTGGTTATCAGGGTGGTTCACAGTGAAGTATCCCACACAGATAATGACTTCGTGCAGTAGTTCTTCAGCGGAATGCTGAGTACAGTACCACAGCAGGGAGCTGACGATGTGTCGGAAAGCCAAGGAGAGACCTTCAGCTCCTAAAACAGACTGGCAGGCCACAGACAACGCGTGAGTGTAACGTATTGAAGCGTCCATAATGTGTCTACTTGTCATGACAAGAGCTCAACACAATAATGGTGTTAAAAAAAAAGAAAAGGTTATGTGTTTTGCTGGTGGGGATGTACGTGGTGCAACTGTGTAAGCAATTTCAGTGGGGGTCCAACCATAAAATACCCCAAATCCCACTCAGAAATGAGATGCGAGGAGCAGCTCAGAGACAGTATTTATTAAACATGTCAGTGTGACAGAGCACCATAAGATCATCACAGTTTGCACTGGAGGTTTGGGTGTGTTAGCGTTTTAAACATCCACCGACACAATACCTACAAACGTTAAGTTGGTTTTGAGGGCAATATTTTCATTTTAGAGGGTAAACTCACTTAAAGAGAAAAAGAACATAAGCTGCTAGAATAACAAATATCCAACAATAAATGTTATAAAAGAAAAATAATCTTTGGATCTGTTGAAAAACCACTAAACACACAAGTCGATCTCAATTGAATATGCGCTTCTTTTACTTTTTTTTTTTCCAAACACTGATTTTTGACTTTGGCTGATTTGTAGCAGCATCTCCTGCCAAAATGCAACCACTGCGAAAATGGGTTATTTATACTGCGTTGGAGCCTTTAGAAATTCCCTTCTGAACACATTACTGGGTAGCTGATGCAGCAGCGGAATAAGGTAATGACCTGAATTTTGATCAAGTGTCCACCGCAAACACGTATTAGCTGTTGCAATGAGGTAATGCAAAGCACAAGGTGATTACAGCTCATTGCCAAAAAAAAAAAGTTATTTAAAATGTTCATAAAACTTCAGCAGTGAAACGCTTTAATTTCCAGCTGTTTTGAGTTGCCGGATTGTGGCGGGTCAGTAAGAGGAAGCTACTTCAAAGTAATTACCCCGAGGCATTAAAATAATTAACAGCATCCTCGGTTGCTCTTGTGGCTTTCCGTCTGTGTGGTGACTTAGCACAGTGAAGCTGTCACCCTCTCCTCCTCGAGCTGGGTAATGTATGGCCGCCGCATACAGTGATAATCACTCCAGCTCATTTCTAAGTGCTGACCTACCAGGCTCTATGCAGCCACAAGAGGTGACCTGGGGTTAAAGGTCACCTGTGTTTATGTCCACGGGTCAACTTTGTCCTGAAGAGATCAACTGCTCTTCTAATAGCTCTTAACAAAGGAACTAATGTTGATCAGATAAATGTATACAGATTTATTTATTTTAGTGAGGATAATTAAATGTTTATGGACATTACAATACCCTGCTGTTTGTTATAATACCACAAGTAACTTTAAAGTTCACTTTCTGACAACAGCTCCTCCTGATATATGATTGGTTATTCTAAGCTTGATCCCTGATGGTTTTAGTTTCATTTTATTCACTTTTATTTTTTTTTTTTTACTTGAATGTCATTTTTCATTCCGATAAGTACTTTAGCAGATATAAAAGAGCTCCTTGTTATTTTAATCAATATTGTAATTTTTCTTATATATCAAACAATATTCTAGAAACTACTGCTCATAAAATACACTTACTTTCAATATGTACAATAGACCCCTCTACATCTAGTGAGGCCAATTTTCAGGACGGTTTTAAAAAAATATGTTTGTATGAAGTTATTTGTAGTACCTGAAAGGCAGAGAGGTCGAGAAAGGCAAAACTGTTGAGGAAGCGGATGCCTTCTAAAGCAACTTGAATGACCCTGGGTGCGTAGGGCTCCTGGCTCTGCAACGCAGACTCGGGAACGAAGCTGTGCAGCAGGATGCAATACAGGGTGTGCACCACTCCCACCAGGTCAGTGGACTGAAGCAGGGCCGTCAATCCTGTCGGGTCCTGGCGTTTATTGTCAAAATTGCCGGCGGCACTAAAGAGGGACAGAGCGCAGGCAAAGATCATGAGCTGGACGAGTTCATCAATGAACAGATGGCATCCGACTGTCACATTGGGAAAATTCCAAAGAACAAGAGCACAGGTAACAACTTAGAGAAGACTTTCCTGGAGGTTAGAGATACTATCCTGTTAGCACAGCTATGCTACCTGACCCAAGTCACTCCTTCAATGTGGAGGAGCAACGACCTCTAAATGTGTGGTGGGTTAACATGTTGGACTGATGTGAGTTCCTCTGCTCTGTGCACTGCTTTATTCACGTTTATATCGGTGTGTCATTCTTTGCATGTGAAAAGCTTCCAAGTTGTTTCACCGTTGGCCTTAACAAGCACAATTAACTGCCAGCTAAAGAGCGGGAAGTTAAAGTTTCAAGATCAGCTTTTCCACTCCCACTCCTGCTTCAGTAAACATAGTAATCCCATGACGTGAATCTCATGGCAGTGATTTCAAGCTGGTAGGTTGCTTTGAGCTGCCTGACAAGGCGCTGAGAGCTCCAGTACATTTTAATCAAAGCCTGCTTGAGAGGATTCAAGGTGATATGTTTGTTTGGCCCCAACAAGAAGCCACCCTGTTGCTTAAAAAGATTGGCAACGTCATTCTTCTATTGCACATCACACTTAAAAAAACAAAGACTGGGATAATACTGGGGGAGAGAGAGAGAGAGAGAGAGAGAAAAAAAAAAGAGAGAACAAGGCTGGGTTCATAAGGTCATTTATATGGACCCAAAAAGATTTAAACATTTCAGTGGGATTTGCTTTTAGATTAAGTTTGCATTGCTGAATTTTTCCAAGTCTTTCTTTAAGTAAACACTATATAACAAATTCATCGGACTTGGCTACATTTTAAACTTCTGTCAATGTAGGTTATTTGATGTAAGCGTCCTAGAAAAGTGGCCAGAACAGAATAGCCTCAATTAATATTTACACATAAGTAGGACAAAAAATTCAAATAATTAATAGCAAATTGTTATTTAGGATGCTCAGATGCAATGCAGAGAACTCCAGGTTAAACCCTTGGCTGATGCCGCCAGACAATTTAAGACGACCGCTGCAGCACCGGCTATGATTTGCAGGCGTGTAGAATGGAGGGTGTGTGACCTCTGAATGGAACCTACCGTGCATGCTGGTACTTGATGTTAGCCAACAGGCTTTGTGTGAAATATGCTGCTAGGCAAGAACACAGCCTTCTAATTCCACTATAATCCCCTGACACAGCAACTGGCATAGCCCAAAAAAAAAAAAAAAAAAAAAAAAAAAAAAAAATTCTACTGGCCCGTTCAACATGCTTATATATGGCATAAATAGAGACGATTCACAGGCTGCTGCATTGATCACAAACGTCCTGAAAAGTCAGTGTCATCTTAACTGCACAGTGAAGCGACCGGACAGGGCATCTGCAGCATCTGACAGCTGGCAAGGTGTAACTTCTAATATTATCGTATGGAAGATCACAAACGAATATGTGACCCCCCCCACAACCATGTCCAGCATTTCTTTTTCCTTTGAAGTCAGAGCTGTGGTGCTGATGTCCCCTGGTGTGACTGTGTGCTTAGCCTCTGTCAGCGGCGCCACTGAACCTCTCTGAGTGGAGGTCACCGCAGCACATGTGGGTGGGCTCCCCCCACTATGCTGCAGGCTAAGGTTTATTGTGAGTGACAGAGCGCCAGGTCAAGTAGATGCCTATCACTATCTGTAGTAACGACAGCTTAGCCAGCGTTGCCGGCTGGCGAATACGACTTGGAGAAAAAGTCTGCCGAGTTACCGCGAGCCTCATTTTAAAGGATCTTTTAGAGAGTAAAGAACCGAGGGTGACTCAGTCCGTCATAACTTGCAAAAGAAAGAGGGGTGTGTGTTTGACACGCAAAGGTCAGGTGATCATAGTCATGTTTAAGGTGTGTTGGGAAAAAAAAAAAAAGACACTCACCGTCCGGATACGAGAAAGCACAGCTTACACATGCTGTGCAGCAGGGCTGAGGCTTGTTGGAGGAAGGAAGACATCTTGGGGTGGTCGTCAACAGGAGCTTGGACCGACAAGAAACATCCGTACATCTTGTCGATCAATCCCATGTTCACCACATAGCTAAAAAAATCAAATAAAATAACATAAGACAAAAACAAGGTTTATTGCAAAAATTGTCAAAACAAGGTACCCATGGGGATTTCTTAGTCAGGAGCTCATCTCAAACAGGCAAACAAAGGCCGTTACTGTGCAAGCTTCCATAGCACTGCAGCTGTAAGCCAATACCTCACCTAAGCCTACTACCCCCTACTATTACAGTGATATCTCCAATTTGTCTTTGCCAATGACAGGTCTCATGATCATGTTCCCTGTACTCTTTCAGCCACAAATCACTGCTAATAGTGTCATTAGAGGGCTGTTGTGGCCCCTGTGCCAGCACAGCCATGGGCCCTTGACAGTCCGCTGACCTGTGGATAGTCTTCTAAAAGCTCTGGTATGCTGGGGCCCTTTGGGTACCGACAGCTTACGGAAATTTAGAGAGTGCTACAGCAGCCAGTCAAGACTTCCGAGTCTGCGTTATGGTCGCTATTAAGTCCTTGTTCCTCATCTCATCTCATCACGACTCAGACTCTTCCCACACCTTCTTTCTCACTCATGTCCACTAAAAAAGAAAGGAAATAAAAAAGCAGGCGACTGTGACGGTTTTCATCCTGAACCGCAGGTCATCTGACACTTGAACTAAAGCCTATTGTTTTGACTTGATCCTCTTCCATAGCTTAACGCAAGTTGAAAGGATCTTTTCTCGCTCTTATTACTTTGCCCAGAACCTGCTCTCTGTTTGACAACCTGCTTGGTGGTCAGAATCTGCCCCACTTCGAGTTTCATCATGACCATGGATTGAAAACACAATAGTAGTAAAGAACCAGAAGCACTAAAAGACCTATGGAGAAGTCGGTAATGAGCGTAAAGGAAATGGTGATCTCCTTTTGGGATGAAATATGGGATGGTATAATGGAGAGTGTAGCAAAAAGCTAAAAATGTTTTGCTCTTTTGTCCCTCCTCACATATACATTATAAGACAGTTGAGGTAAATCTTGTGGTTCGTACTTGGGATTACCACTCTGACGACACAATTTTTCTCAGGCCCTCCCTTGTCTCTAGGGTTACGACTGGGTCAGTGAATGAGATTGGTGGGCCTGTGCAGCTGCTCTGTCCAGATGAATCATGGCTTTTGTGGGAGGGTCGGTGGAAAGACTAGCACAAGTCCACAAGGCTTCACGAGGCCGGGCCTGCCTTTCCTCACAGTCCACATTTCTCCATCGGAGCGCCCCACAACTCCTACAGCCAAAACCCACATGGCGAGCTTGAACGCCAGGTTCAAGGGGACCTTTCAAAGCTTTGGAAGTGCTCTGTGTTTATGCTACTTTGTGACCCCCTCCTTGAGAAAAAAAAAAAAAAAAAGGATTTTTTACTAAAAACTTGGTGTTGAATGTGTGGAGAAAAAAAAAGTGCATGTTGGAAGAATGCCAGAATACACCTCATTCTCACACTACTCCCATTCTAACAAGACGCCACTTGGAGCATTGCCAAGCCATTTGACATTTTGTCAGCCTATTCTTTACACCAGGCATGCAGTTCAGGAAATCAGAAGTTGACCAACTCTCACCCCGGAGAGTAGGAGAGGAGGAAGGATGTACTAAAGGGGGCAAAAAGGTTGTGAGATGAGAAAAGGAGGTGCCACAGCGGAGGAAAAATGGCAGAGTGAGAGCGGTACCGAACTCTAGAGGGGAAAATACCTGATTAGGTCTTGTGTACGAGCGATGAAGGATTCTGTAGCAGAGCCCTTGAGCTCTGGAGAGGAAATCCTTGCGTAGTCGCCCTGGCCACACTCGGAGTCGGGTGGCCTCAAGGTGCCCAGGATGGTAGATATAGTCTGAAGGAGGCCTGAAGTGAGCCCCTCAAAGACTTCCTTGTTCACACTGGGCTCAAAAATGGACTTGTCCTCATGTGAGACATATAGCTGTTAAGAGGAGAACAAAAGGAGAATTATTGAGGAGACTATGATCTCTCTCCAGTAAAAGAAAAACAAATGATGTGGAGAAGATAAAATTAAGGTGTTAATGTCAACTGATAATAAAAACAAACCAAAAAAAAATTGCTATAGAGACAAAAAGGGGTTACCTCAATGACGTAAAAGCAAGTGCTGGATTTTTACCTATTTCTTGGTGCTTCAGAAATTTTTGCAGTTTTTTTTATTCACTGGTCTAAAGGACACGTAGTATGTAGATAAGAATGTTTATGTTTGTATAGACACAATAAATACATAACCTGATTCTTTAGGGTACTTCCTAAGCCATGCAATGTTTGTGTAAAAGGAGAGAGTATTAACCAGCAAGGTGGGAAACCAAAGTATAAGAAAGTAGGAAGAATTTGACAATTCTTCTATTTTTTTTGGTGAAAAATGTTACAACAAATCAGAACAGAATCAGGCCCACACTTACAATATATTCAATGGTAAATGTGGAAGCTCACAAAAGAAAAACATACTATTTGGTCTAACGTTTGGGGTGAATGCTGACAGCGTAGGTAAATCCACCGACATTCTCCACAAATCTAATTAAAAAGGGGAGCGTGCTCATATGGCTGTGCAACCCCCACTGCTAGAGAAACTATTGCTCACACACACGCATACCAAAACACAGACATGCACTTGAATCCATGCACGCCTATAAATAAAATACTTAGCGCAGAACATGCGTAAGAGCTGTATAACTAAACGGCAGACATCCCAAGACTCCTGAGCAGGAGTGTGATTCTTGAGCTCAATTTTTAAGCTGTGCTGAACACAAGGACAAAAAGTAAGTTCATCTCCCACGGTGCTGTTGGATATGTCAGTCAGCAGAGCAGCTGCTGGGATATGTTTTATATAAACTGGAGCACAGACGAACCTCTCCCTGTGTGCCCTAAGGAAATATGACTGCTTTGGATTGGAACTCGACTGGAGAAGGAAGCCCCAGTAGAGTTCATGCATGCGCCGCGACCCTGTGTGTGCGCCTCGTCCCGTCTGCGTTGCGAGTGCAGGCGACCCTCAGTGAGCCGCCACCGTTGGATGTTTGGAGTGAGCTGATGTTTACAGTCCTTCGTGCAGAGTGCTGAAGGATCGGGGCCGACATGTCGCCGCAGCGCAGCCCCGTCTCGCTGACCGACTGCGGCCTCACATTCCCTCGGTGTGTGGAGAGGTTGGACAGTGGGTTTTGTTGCTCGATACTTTCGAGTCTCATTAACACTGTAATAGTTACAGACACCAGCAACACTATCAACCCTTAGTGGGAAGTATATGTGACCAGATAAAATGGAATATGCAACATTTGGCTTGTTTTTATTTTTATTTCTAAGACGAAAGAAATGTTGGAAACTTATATAACCAGAAAATGCTTTCTTTATTTAAAAAAAATCACTTTCCTGGTTATGGTATGATGAAGATGTTTTGTCCTTTATCCAGATTTCCCCCCCAAATATAACAAAAATCCTTCTGCTTAGTTGATTTTATGACTTGGAGCAGTCGTTTATATGTTAAATTTAACCACTGCTGCAAAATTCTCTACAATTTTAGAGATTTATACAATTGAAACCACATTATTAGGTATCAATTTCCCTTTCCCCTACAGTTAGAGGTTCGCTCGAACATTGTTTCAATTCAGGGATTCCTCACTTTGTTTTTGAAAGACAAATAATTATAGGCCTATTAAGTATGTTAAGTAATCTCTGAGAAGCTTTTTTTTATTGGGGGGGGGGGGGGTTTATAGAAAGATATAATTTAGCTGAATTATTTATCCATACGGATAAGTAAAATTAAAACATATCTTCGAGTAAACCTCAAGTTTAATTTGAGTATCTCAAAATTGGGCTAATTGTTTTCTTTTTAGGAAATAAAAATCATTAATATTGAGTCGCTTGATATTGTACATGCAGCATTGGTCACATGGAGTCAGGGGAAAGTCTCTCCATCAGATAATGAGATTATTTCAACATGTTCTCATCAAAAGTAAAGGTAAAACACGGTAATAAGCCCAAAACAAATAAGGTACCGCAAAATGTCTGTTATTTTTTATCCAAAAAGTTAGAAAGTAAATGTATCTGTATGAATCTGTAACATCTTAACACTACGTTAAGTGACAAAGATTCATTCAAAGATTAAAAACAAAAATATTTCATTTAAATGCTTTGACAATATGTTTATGATTGAGGAAATCAAATTCAATTTACACGAGACAAACATCAATATCCACAATTTTACAGTTGCTTCAATCTTTATTGGTGAAGTTCTGTAGTTTTATAAACTGAGTTTTTTTATTTAGTTGAAATAACCAAAGCATGTAATCTATACATTGAACTAACATATTTAAATGTTTTTTTCCTCCAAAAATTACACATAAACATTGTATTTCTTCACACCAACCAAGAAAGATTCAACAGGTTGTGGATTTGTCCATGCACTGGGATGCGCTGACTTACTGTTAACTGATGCAGCAGCAGTTCCATGAGGAGGACTATCCTGTTGCTAAACAGCACGTAGGAGCAGTTGAGGGTACAGCAGGAACAGGCCAGGTAGTAGACATTTATAGCAGCGCAGAGAGACCTAACACACAAAGATGACAAATCTCAAGTTAAAAACTAAACATAGTTCAGGGCACACGGTTTCCCCCTCTTGCAATCGGTTACAGAAACACAAGTGCTGGGATGTAAAAGTGACCTCGGCAATGACAAGACTACCTCCAGGAATGAGGAAACCAAACACACTCTTCTCTATTTGTGGTTCCTTAAGGGTGCCGTTTGTCTTCAGCAGTCAAAAGCATATCTCACTGACAGCCTGAGCAAAGAAAGTTAATTTGAGGAATAAAACACTCATATCAGCTACTTATGTGGAGACTCCCCTCACTAGAGCCACCTTTAGAGTGTAATCTCAGTCCCATCGTGGCAAAGTCGGTGCAACATTTCCGCTGCAGAGATAAAAATATTTTCTTCTTGTAGCTTCTTGCAGCCGCCAGGCAGCGGCGTGAGCCGAGCCAGTCAGCGTGCCTCTGTATTATGTCTGCTCTCAAACAAGCCCAGAGAAGATTAATGCTTTAGATAACTGACCAATCACTCTGCTGTGACGGCTACTCCCCCCCTCGCCCCGTTTCATCAGTTAATATTTTCTGACAACTGTATATTTTAGGCAATGGAGGAATAGCGTGTCCTATCTGTTTGCTGGAAGAAAGGAATCCGCCTCTCCAGTGCCTAAAGTAGGCCATGTTTATTCCAACTGGTAAACATTTTGATATCCACCGAACCTTCACATCTGCTGCGCATTTTCAGTTGAAACCACGCTGGCATAGTTGAGGAAAATAGATTAGGTAGAGGTTCACCAACGTTTGTCAATAACTTCCCCTATTCTCTGGTTTGCATTTGCTAGTGGGCAGAACTGGAGTTGTACTGTATAAATAAAAACACGGCTACGTTAAACTATCCAACACAACGAGGTGTTAATGTGCGAAGCCGTGTATTCAGTTATCAAACAACCAAAACAGAACAACTTTGCTGTTTTGGAATTGAGTCGTTCCATCACTGAAAACAGTGGAAGAGTTAATCAATGGTCAAGTGTATTTATGGTGAACAGTGAGGAGCACGAGAAGAGGTAACAGGAGAACGAGCAATACGCAGCATGGTACTCACACACGCAAATACCAAAACGACAACTCCAAACTCTTTTTAAAAATAATTATATGCTTTCTCCAGCTTATCAAAACTGCGGTAACTGCCACGCACATTCCTGGAGAGGACAGGAGCTACTTTTGGTTCCTGAAATCACTATTGTGATATTTGAGACGATGTCCTTGTTTGAGTAAAGTCGTGCACAATAGCAGGGTTATCATATGATCTACCAGAGATTAAATGGCGATGCAGGACGAACTTGATTACTGTCAAAGAGTTGGTTCAGAAGAGTCAGATAGAGTTCAGGTTTGCCATCGCCATCCAGGTTACACTGAGATTCAGTTGCTTTATATAATGAACTGCTGAACACAATATAGAAGGAACATTTCATTAAAAGTTAGAAAAGACAAATATTAGAATACTGCAGAAATCAAAAACGGATTGTTATATTTTTGAGATTTGTGATTGTGTGACAGACAAAAATATTGACATTGTGCAGGCAAAATAAAACAGGTGAACAAAATTAAATACAACTGGCATTTTGTCAGAAATGTCTTGGTAGCAGTGATTAATTTGGCTTTACTTTGTTTTCGTCAATGTTCTGCCAGTAAAAATACTACCAAATAACATTTGCCTATAAAACATTAACATCCATACATCCATCCACAAAGGGTGAGTGGGAGCTACAGCCTATACCAATAATGCCTGGGTGAAAGGAAGGCTACATTCTGGACAGAAGGCGAAGTTCACAAAGCAAAGACAGAGAGAGAGAGAGAAAGATAAGCCCTATACAGAAGGTATGTATCAATGAGGAGTTTTATCCATTGTTTAAATCTTCGGCGTAGAGTTGTGATGTCTGTTTGATTCAAATGACAAAATGGGAGATGAAACTCTTCAGACTCTTTGAAAAAGATCAGACATGACCCCAATTTAGGAGCAAAGAAGGTTTTACCTGGGGAAAATCAGATTTGTGCTGTTCACAGTCATTTAAAAAGAGATAGTTGAAACTTTGCAGTTGGCTATGAATTACTATGCCATCTGCAAAGTTTGAAGTCTCTGTGAAGTGAACTTCCGATGAACCATTCAGGAACAGTCATTCAATTTCATCATGTGGCACAATGATCTTTAACCATGTGACTTTTGTGGGTTATTTTTAAACATTTTTAGCTGTTGTCTATGTTGACGGTTGCACGACCGTAATTCCTATTTAGCTTACATTAAGTTTGAAATCTGTGACTGACTGGCTACTTTACCACAATATAATCTATTTTTTCCTTTATTTTCATCATGTGCAACTGTTTCCTTTACAACCCTCTGAAAGTGGTGTGATGCCGGAGTTTTTTTTTTACTATAATGTGAAGTTTTAAACAATATCAACTGTATATAAACTATATTTTAAAAATATACATTAAAAAAAAAAAATCAATAACATGCCCGAGATAAAACCCAAAAACAGAATTATTTCACGGCTGGGCTGCATCCCCCCAACCTGACGAGTATATTGTAATTAAATCACTTTGGGTTCTGTACTCACTCGGCTGCTCATGTAATGAGCATGCAATTGCTTTTTGGCGCAGCTAATCAAGCTTGTCTTTGGTCATCTCAGAACAAATGAGAAGGCTGTCAAAAGCACGTTTGAATTATGCCCTTACACCCGCTCGTACAATGAACCATCATGGTGATCTGTCTTTGGTTTCCTCCCCACTAATTGAGCTTGATGAGCATGACACCTGATAGTCTAACCTCTCTGGGAATCTCACTGTCTAAATACCCCTCAATGACAGCTCCAGTCAAAGATTTTGAAGAACAATTTGGTAAAGTGCCACGCCACTTGTTCTCATGTTGCACAAAAAAAAAAAACTTTGCGGAGGACTGATGTGTGCCAGTCGGTCAAAGTAGGAGACTCATTCCTCCTCCTGCATCACTACGGGTTTCCTGTTACGCTGGTGAGATTCTGCCTGACATGTTACTGAAATTACCATAACTGTTATCTCGCTCACCTCACTGCAGGCATTATCATTTCAGAGCAAGCAATGAGGTATTGTCACAAGGTTTCAATGGAGGACACGGGAGAGTGATTTGATGCCGATAAAAAAAACATAAGAGTGAGCGAGGTCATCGGTTCACCTTCACCTGATACACCCAAGACTGAACATTGTCTGTAAAGTTTCTCAGATCCATAAAGAAATGAAGCAACGGCTCTTGAAGCGAAAGATTTGAAACTCCACAAGCACGTCGCATCTCAGGAATAAATCAGGAGTAACAAACATAAACACTGCTTTTCTAGCACAGATAGAGGGTCATGGATTGTGTCCATCTTTCACCGGAGACCATTTATCAAGGTAAATGGCCTACTCTCCATTCACTTGACAACAGGACAACAAGCATGTAAAAGGCTCTTTATGCTTTTTGTCACTGCCTCGAGTTATCAACACTGAGATCTGTGCTCCTCAACCCGAAGTCTCACATTCCTCGCCCTTTTCTGTGCGTTTCCTATGTGTGCAGTCGAGCCTGACGGGAGCAGCGTTGCAGAAATCTGACTAACTTCCAGATCAGGTTGAGCCCCTGCCTCTTAAACAGGGGAAGAAAAAGAATCCTAAGCCAAAATAAAAGGTGAGGAGCAAATCCATTTCCTTGTGCTGTCAAACAATCCCTTCATTCACTGCTATCTAAATGACATTTAATTTGATTCTGCTGTTGATCTCTCCGATACTCTGAGTGCTTCCAAGACATCCACTCTGGCTGTCGTGCCACACTGGCCAGGTATGAAGGAGGAGAAATCTGATGAGCCGTCACACTGCACTACGCACAGTAGCATGGGCAACAAAGACACACACTCACACTCACACACATACACACGAAAGCTGGAAAACATCCTGAAATAAAACCAGAGGGAGCAGGTCTGATTTCACAGGATACAACAGGTCATGTGAGACAGAGGTGGGAAGACAAATTGGGTTAACACGCATGTCCGAGGACTCTGAAACCTTTCTATTGGAACTTGTCACCATCAAGGCCGTGTCTTAATTTTGTTGAGAATTGAAAATTTATTTTAATGTGTGACCAAAACTAAACTATTGTTTAGAATTAGATTTCTGCTGCTAAAATTCACTGCTCATTGTCAGTTTTTTTTCTTTTATTAAAATGTTATGCATCAAGAGGTGAAGCATTGCACAATCAGTATACAAGTTTTTCTCCTCCTCTCTCCACTGACCCCTGTTGAACACAGAAGGACAAGGCATCTGCAATATAAATACCAGCACTTTGTAATTCCCCATAAGTGTGCAAAAAATGATTTTCTTTATGCATCAGCAGGCATACAGTCAACCACATCAGCAAGTTCATTTGTTTGTTCTGCTCAAATAAAACATTTGTAACAGCATCAGTGAATAATTGTTTGACTTATTCTCATACAGGTAGAAATGCTTTCAATTATGATGGGCAAGTTTCTATTTATACCCTACATGTAATGCAAGTCATCCATTGGTTAGGAATGCACCACACAACCTAAAGAATAGAAGACTTAAATCACAATGACACTTGGATTTATTTCTAACTTCCAGCTTCGAAATTGTCACTCAAAAATGTGTCAAGTGAATGTGTCTGGGCCTTTTTCCAGGACAACTTAAGATTTTCACTGACATGCAGTTATACAATATTGCTGTATGTCTTTGAGGATACATTGAAGATCATGTTACAAATATGTCAGACACTGATGAATCTAGACTGTGATAGGACAGATCATTCTGTGACAGTCCGAGGGGCCATTGCAATAATTCGTAAACAGACACATTTCTCTGCTATGTGTTCTTGATAGGATAGACCCAAGGTAGAAATATACCCATTAAATGTGAGCGTATAATTAAGGCTGGTTTCTTTCCTGATTAGTTGAATTTTTATTCAATAACCCCCCAGTGATCCTGATTAAAGCAATCCTTTAAATAAAAAATACCCAAAACTGTGTGAATGTCGACCACCTTTTTTCTCCTTTTAAACTTTTCAAAAATCAGTCATTTGATTGTCAACCACATTAAACAAGAAATTATATTCAGAAACTTGACGGGATTATTTATTTTTTTAATTGTCACTCATACTTATTAGCGAAAAAAAAAATTGTCTCAGGAAAAGCATAGTGACGAAGAGAAATACTAAAAATTAATACTGCTGATGCCAATATTTGATGTTTTATTGTGTTTTCCGGAGATACTATCTGACTGGCTGGACTTAATGACAGTGGCTGCACAAACCTGGATGTAGACACTCCAGCGACCACAGGGTTACACCAGAACATTAGCGGAGCCTCGTAGAGGAATTAGCTCATTAATGTAATGGTAACAAGATGGAATCAGCATCCCCGGGGAGAGATATAGCAGGAGCATCTCGGCAGCTGCCTTTTTTTGTAAATCACTCTGCTTATCTGGTGGGAGGAGGTGATCAATACGGCAGCATCACTGTAAACAGATAATGTAGCGCACTCTGGGGCTCACGTCTGTATAGCAGCCCATTAGGCCACCCGGCAATTCAGATGACAGATAGCGATAAGCTGACAGCTGGGCTGCGTCCTTGTGTTGCATCTCGTCGGGAGCTACCGACTACTCCGACCTGACTGACACAGGGAAAGGGTGACCTCGCCTGCATTTTTACGGAGCAGGAAATGTCCCAATTTGACTATTAAAAATTAGATTTTGTAACACTGATAATGGAGTCCTAAGAAATAAACAGCCTAAAAAATAGATTATATTAACTTGCTCATATAGTAAATAAGAAAATCTTTACAAGAATGTTTATACATACGTGGTCAACAACACACAGGAGGCAGCACTGATAGAGGCTGCATAATATAATGTCGGCAAGTTACTCATGTACATCTTTGTACAAAACAAAAGCAGTAAAGTGACAATAAGTGATAAAGATTCGAGCGCACCAATAATTCTGTGGTTTTTTTTTTCAGATTGTGGTGTGCATGTGGGGAACCCGAACCCAAACTCCCAAGTGAGAACAATCCCCAAAAAACAGGCAGCTACTATCAGATCACCAGCACACCACAACAGTACCTGCTGTAGTTTGTCTGACTGACTATTGGTGATCTACAGCTCTCCCACAGTAGCTCTGCTTCAGTCCTGGGAAAGGTTTGGTTATTAAATAAAAGTTAATCTAGGACTATACTTATTGATGACCCATTTCAATCATAAATAATTAAAAATAGTCAAATAGAGTTTGATTGAAGAGAAAAAAGAGGATTTTAACATATCAATGAAACATATATTGTCGAGTAGCTTTTGTTTGTACATAAAGAAACGACGTGCTGTGCACGATGTGCTTGCAAAATTCGCAAAAAAAAAAAAAAAAAAAAATGTTTGTGTTT
>OMNM01049541.1:0-11416 GCA_900302745.1 Parablennius parvicornis | reverse complement strand
ATTATGATCTGAAGAGGAGAGAAGAGCAGAGAAAGCGAGGAAACAGAGGAAAATGTGCAGAAGACGAGAGTGTATCGAGTGGAAACAGAAAATTTGGTCAAACTATGGAGCACACGGCAGCCAACCTTGTCGACTTCGCTGCCGGCCCCGTCGGCTCGGAACCGCTGAGGTTTAGACATGACGATGACGCCTTCCGTCAGCCAGTCATCGGACTGTTTCCGCCGCCGCTCTGAGCGGCCGATCCCCAGTTTACCCTGAAGCTCCTCTATGAGCCGGTCCTGAGAAGTGCTCTTGTTTACGATCATGGGTCCCATCTTCCTACGCAGGTGACCGTCTCGGTACATTGGGTGAACATTAGGAATCTCCTTTGTGCGTCTAATCACTGACTTTATCTACGGAAAACATAGTGAGCAGCTCCTCTTATATCCAGCTTGAACAATGACCAGCTCGAGCAGCAAGCGCCTCACACAAACATGCTGGGATGCAGAGGTCAGTGGAATCACACTTGATGTACTTCTTTCATGCTTTGATGTGAGCTCACTTCATCACATTCAGGTTTAGAAACCACTGTGTTCAACAGTTAGTTGCAAGTATATCAAAGCAAAAAAAAGAAAAAAAAAAACTCCATTAGCTCGTTACTCCTCCTCCAGCCTCTGCCTGACTGTGCAGTTTATTTCTGTTTTGTTGTTCCATTTAGCAATAATATCTTGTCAGAATAAACTGGAGAAACTGACCACAGCATCTCAAAATATAAAATCCAGTTTGTTTGCAGCCAATTTGTAATTTTGAAGGAAAAGACCTGGACCACATTGAGCACCTAGGTAATTGCATTCACATTATTATGGTCTTACTTCTACCTGCTAGGAGTTCACACATATGCTTATATAATATAAAAAGAAGTCATAAGAATGTCCAGACAGACAGTGACTCCACTGCTTATCACTTCCTGTGTTTGGCCCATTTGAAGCACAATATCATGAAGCATATAAACGAGTCTCTGTAGACGGAGTTGATAAGTCCACTAAGACAAACACACATTGTTTGTGTGTTAGCTCAATGAGTCATTTAATCAAGAATCTAGAAATATCTTGTTAACTCTATTGGGCAGCATCATTCAAGGCAGAGGCCACAGGGAATAGAAGCAAAAAAGAAAAAAATTGGAATAGAAAGAAAACCAGCCAGTCTCGTCGAGATGATTACATGTCCGGATGCAGAGACTCGGTCTATATTGGGAGTCTGGAGAAGGGGCAGGTCCAGGGCAACATCGGGGGTCCCGGGGCACGAGGACGGGGTCATGGACTCATCCATCCAGCTGGCCTCCGTCAGCGGAGTCATGCTGCCGTCGGTGTACGGCCTCTCGGTATACGGCGTCATGGTGCCGTCCAGCCCGTCATGCAGCGACATGGACAGCTCCTCGTCGGCCCAGTCCAGATCTCCGTTCCCGTCTGTGCCTCCGTCCACCGAGTCGTCAGTGATGGTGTTGGTGGTGCTGGTGAAGGTGTCGGGTTGAACGCTGCCCCTGTCCATGGGCAGGATGAGCTCCTCCTGCAACTCCTGCATCCCTCTGCCCAGACACTGCGCCTCCATCTTCAGCTGCGGCTCCTCGACATTCGCCGTGTGATTCTGTGCAAAACTCATTGCGAGCAACTTGTCCAGAGCTTCATCCAGGGAGGGCTCCACCGCAGGGGGCTGCTGGACAGTGAGGGGGCCGTCGCTCTGCGCTGTGGGCGCTGTGTCCAACAGCTGCATGCTGCTGGAGGTGAAGGCCGGCGGAGGCGGGACGATCAGTGGACAGAGTGGAGAGGGTGAGGACGCTTTGGAGGAGGCGTGGCCTGAAGGTGGTGATATGGAGACGGCAGCAGGAAGAGAGGAGGGAGTTGAAAGAGGAGCGGAGCAGTTGACACTGAGATCATAAAAACAAGCAGAGCCTAAAGTCTCAGGAGCACAGGGAAATTTACCAACAGCGGTTGAAGGTGAAATTCTTTCCACAGACGGACTCGGCGACTTGGAGAACTTGTTGTCGAGGACAGTGTTGACTGAGGTCAGTGAGGGGGTGGTGGTGGTGGTGTTTGAGGGAGTTGGGCTATTTCTCATCAGGTTGGAGTTAGAGGAGGCCGACTGAGAGAGGACCAGCAGAGACTTGGTCTGGTTGGACAGCATGGTGGCCGACACGTCTATGACAGAGTCCAGGTCGAGGTCACTGGCTGCAGAGAGTGAAGATGTGGGACTGAGGGGAGGGAAACGACTCATACGGGGCTTCAACACTCCGTCATCTCCTCCATCCTCATCTATGTGCAGCTCAAGACCAGCAGGTAAAGAGAAGAGAGGGGAGGCACAGGCAGACGGGTGTGAAAGAGCAAGGGAAGGAGAAGCCGCCGGGGTAACGGAGGGAGAGACTGCAGGATGGTGAGAGGTTGAAGACGCTCCTGCTGGCTCCAGCAGGGAGCCCAGAGAGCTGGGCTGGAGGACAGAGAAGCAGAGTTGAGGTAAAAGGAAGAGGGCAGAAAAGATTATGTTTCGTTGGCTGAGTGGAGTCTTTCCAGACTTCGCTCCTGCCACGTTGTACCTTAAAGTCAGACAGAGAGGCCATCAGCTCATCGAGCTCTCTCGTGGCACAGGAAGCTGACATTCGGGCTTGTTGTTGAGAGGATGAGTCCAAATCACTGTGGTGAGACGAGGGGCTGGAAAATAAAATAAGTAAATGTAATGTCTACCTACAAACATTGAACCGGTCTTGGTCCACATTCAGCTTTAGCTCGCGACAACTCAAAGTTCAACAAAGCAGTTGTTGTGAGTTGGTGGGAAAGTTCTGAGTACCACCATGAGTAAACAATCCATTTACCCATGAAAAGAACTTCTCTCACAACTGAGCAGTAATACACTAGAGCTGCTGCTGCATTCAACTATCAAAGCTCAATATGAAATATCTAACTGAATCAATATTTAAACTTGGGAGAGTCAAGCCGGAGAGAAATTAAAAAAACATTTTTTATACAGGAGCTGTTAATCTTTATTATAGTGTGAACACGTTTTTAAGGGAAAATCAGTTTCCACATCAAATCCATCAATCGATTCCACAAACTGACCAAAATGTTTTAGTATGCACATGATTTTATAAACCTGATATACACCTGAATTCAAAAGAATGTGACAAATATGATCCATACAGTGTACAAGCTTGTTGTAAATACTTATCTCTGACTTTTAAAGTTAAAAATGGATCGTTACAACTGGCTTTGAGTGGCTGCTCCACCTTTTCCTCCAAAACTAAACCAGAGCGCTGAGATCCTAATAAATGGTTTTACCTGGGTGAAGGCACTGAGCCCTCCAGCTCATCCAACAGACTCTCCACGGTTGGCCGTGCCTCCTCCAGCTTTGTGCCGTTCCTCTTGGGTTTCTCATGAGGAGGGGGGCTGACCAGGATGTCTGGGCCGCTGCCGTTCTCATAGTGGGTGATGCTACAGGATGGTAGAGGTGGAGCTGCTTCCTCTGGGGACCAAAATCATCAAGTATCAGGTCTCACAGTACAGCAGGAGGATTTATCTCTACTATGAAGTATACTGGCAACAGCAATAACTGTAGTATTAAAGAATACAAGTCCAATGGTCAATGATTCAGTGCCACTTGAACACAAAATGCACAATGAGCTGGTTTATCTACTTACATTTTTCCTTTTTTTTTTTCTTTATTTGTTTAAAAAACACGAACTGGCTGCTCCACTGTGCGTTGACCAGCTCAATTGAGCAGCTAGTTAACACGCTAGTTAACACACTAGTTAACAGTTTTTCCAGCCAGAACGACTGTAGTAAAGCCAGACGACGGCTGGATGAGAGTCCGTTGGAGTCGCACATGCAAACAAGGTGGTTGAAAGGTTTTGTTTTTGCACTTTCACCAGCAGTATCATTTATGATGCAATTTGTATGCGTGTGTAATTTTCATGCCGGCCCTCGTCTCTACCTGTGGTGGGGAAGGACGGGGAGCTCTGTTGCACTGCGTTGAGCTCTAGCAGAAGCCTGTCGAGCTCCGAGAGGTTGCTGCCCAGTGCAGAGGTCATGGCCGCCGTCGATGAGTCGGAGGTCTTCTGTTTGTTTGGAAAACTGAGGAAGAGACAAGAAGAGGGGAAACTCACAATAGCATCTGAACAGAAACGGCACTCATGATGATGATGATGATGATGATGATGATGATGATGATGTCAACTTTATAGTCCAAAGATTTCAAGTATGCAATGAATACCTGTAAACGTGGTCCTCTTCAATGTGAGACAATGGAGAGCTGCTACTGTCCCTCGACCACGAGCTCTTCTGGGCTGAACCTAGTGACTGCACAGCATCAAATTAACCTTCATTTCAAATAATCACTCATTGGACAGATGTGACTGATGTAGAGTAAAGCCGGTCTGAGAAAAGCAAAAACATTTAAAACTTGATCTATCCATTTTCAGTAGGAGTCAGATCACATACGATGCGTCACGCCGTGCGACTGGACTGTAGAGGAAGCTACCTGCTGCGAGGAGTGGTGGGAGTCCCGCTGCTCTGCCAGCGACCCGTTCAGAGCTTCAGCTGAGGGCGGAGGAGGGACCGGAGGAGGGACAGACACATCTTGATAGGAGTGTCCTCCAGTCGGGATGGAGTACGGGGTTTCATCAGGCAGGAACACCGGCCGTTTAGAGATGTGGGACGTAGTGGATTCCAGGTCCGCCAGCAGCGCGTCTGAAATGGGAGACACACGATAGAGCACATTTATAATGAGGAAATCTGACACACAAGAAAAAATATTATTTTTTTTAACTCTCTAAAAATCCAGTAGTCTAATTTGTCTCCATGCAGCCTGACGGAAATATCACAGCCAGATTCCTAAACTGCTTTAGTAAGATGTTTCAACCTACAAATACGGCCGGGCGGCAGACCAGTGAATTCTTTAATGGGGTTGTCGGGTGCTCCGATGTGACTCTTGGCCGTGGTGTCAGGCTGCAAACACACAATGGCTGAGAGTCCAACACCCTCATTCCAACATGTCTACAGAAAAAGCTTCCTCCTCAGTGCAGATCATGTAAGATAAAGGCCATGTGACCAGGATAGCAGTGTATCAATTCACACCTACAACCACAAAATATCCCTCTGAAATCCCAAACATAGCTCACTTTTTCCATCTGTCCACAGTAATAATACACACCTGCAGTCTGTTCAGTCAGTCTGTGTCTATCATTAGCCGAAGTTTTCTGAGAATGTGTGTGAACTTAACAGGAGCGATAGGAGAAAGAGGCAGACAGACAGAAAAGTGTTTCTGAATCCTGTCCAGGGTTGAGGGGGTCCAGCGTTACCCTGCTGAGGAACGCAGGAACAAAATAAACTCTTACGTCACACAATCCATCCTTCGTCAGTCCGTCCAGAATAGAATATCACCGGCTGTGTACTGAAACACTACAGACCCTCGGGCCTGTTAAGAGTTGGCTTTGAACAATTAACACACATTCATAGTGATAAATTCAGAAAAGCAGGGTGGAAAACTCTACAAACATCCAACAGGAAAATGTGTTTCAGCAGACTTCCGTCTCCAAAGTCCGATTTGTGTGAAACAAACTGTGTAAAAACTCAACTTTCCTGTCTTTGTTGAGAGTTCTTATATAAATGTACTCCATCATACTTTGAAAAAGATAATGTTTGAGCTGTTGTTAAACAACTCAACAAATAATTCAACATTCATTCAAACAAATATCAACGCTACATTAACAGATACAGTTTGACAAGAACCTAAAATTTAACTCGTATAGAAAAAGAATTGGATGAACATCCTGGATATGTTAAAATATGGAATCTACCACACAAACGTTGTTAATAAAACAGACGTCTAACAACAAACTCTTGATGCTACTGTTGACAGAATAAAGGCAGTTATAGGAACCCAAAACCCGCCACTACAAATGTAAACATAAGGTTGTTAAAATTCTTAGAAAATCCAACATCTATACTCACATTTTCCCCTGAATGTATCTTCAATATCCTCCACAGAGAAATAAATGTGTGTGAGTGAACCCGAGGGCAGCAAAGCTAAAGACAGTATGAGCAACAAGTGTTGATGATAACGTGCTGCCGGTGGACTGTGGGAGTGGTTTCAAGGCCAAAACTAAGTCCTTTCAGTGTCTCTTCATCTTAATAACAATCCAGTAAAATCTCCCTCATTAATCACTTCTCACCCTCAGACACACATTGGCAGGTAAATATAGCCGAAGGAGTTACAACCTTGCAGACGACAGACTGTCATGTTAATCAAAATAAAAGAATAACAACCTGTGTGATAAAGTGCAAGTATTCAACTCATGTCGACAACCATTAGAGTCAAGGGTTAAAAAAACGTCTCTCTGACGTCTTCACACTTCGACTTTCACTGAACTCAGTCTCGACACTTCAGCGCGGTCCTCGATCCAAATGGGGATTTGCTCAGAAGCCAAATGTTTTAAGTCATGAAGTTTGACATAAACCACACGGGAGCAGAAACCTATTTAAAGCCGTAAGCTCACCGAGGAACCCACGTCTGTGCAAATGTGCGGAAATATCACGAGCAGCTCAAAATAATCTGCACCTGGTGCTGACATGCTAAACACGGTCCTACTGAAGTTGACTTTGTCACTCATAAAACAAAGACTCCAGAGAGAAAAAAAAAAATACCACAACTGACTTTGGGACAAAGGTGAGTCGCGTAAAAGGAGTTGCAGATTAAAGCCTCTCGTTCAGAACTGTACCGGCTTTCAAATAATTAAAAAAAAACCTCAAGACTTACTAATTATGGTAATGTATTCCTAGAAAGTTCTTGGTAGTATTGAGGAGAGGACAGCTGTCGGACCAGAGACGGCCTCCAAATTACTCAAACACAGCCAAGTTTGTGACTCCTTTTCCAACGGCGACCTGCCTGCTGATACATCACATCTGCCGGTTGGTTTCAGGCTCATGAGCTCCACAATAGTGCTCAGCAGGGGGCTGCCGTTACAGTGGAACAAGCGCTTGAATTAAACATTGAGGGCTGGTGAATTATGACCGTGCTCAATTCATGAGTTGAAAACAGCTACAGTTTGTTTTAAAGCTCCCGGGGAAGGTTTCAATAAAAACTCATCAATAAAGCAACATGCTTCGTCCCACACCAAGTTTTAATACTTAGTCAATGTCAGACTTTCTGATGTTTTTGTTAAAAGCTGTTGGGATCCATAATCCACAGAAGAATTACTGTTTTTGAAGAGTGACTCTTACTTTTACAAGCTGGGTTTTGCCCTAAAGGTTATTTGATTTTAATTTGCCAACATGATAAGAGTTCAGTTGCAAAGTTGTATTTTGATAAAATGTTTAACTCTCCACATGTTTCTCTTTATCGTGGCTTCTTCTCAAACAGCACCCTCTCAATATCGCAAAGATAAACATAAATCACAGAAAACATGATTGGCGAATTAACTAAATCTATATTTATGTATTTTCAAAACTATTTTTGTAATGTTGAACAATAAAACATGAGCCTACTTATTTTAAAGTGAGTTGGTGAAAGGATTTTCTGTATTTGTTTGGTTCATGCGGTCAAAACGAAAGACTGGATACATATTAATTTTTTATACACGATTGAGTCAAAGTACAATACAACTCCTGGTGCTGTTGTTTTTCATCTGTTTCATGTAAAGAAGTCAAACTTGTGTTTGGCCAACCTTGATGTAGGTTCATTCGGGAGCATAGTTTCAGTTTTAACATTAAAAAAATGGGCGATAAATAAAATAATGAGCACGAAAACACACCAAGGCTGATGACCTGTAAGAATTCAGAATAGTTGGTTACTATTTCAGCACCTTTCTACAGTAAGAATCATAAAAGAATAAAGGTGCTACTGAAAGTTTTTTTTTTTTTTTTTGCATCTCACATTTCCCTGTGGAGGGCAGCATTGGTTCTGGTATGAGGATGGACAACAAACCACAATAACACAACTTTGGTCCACCAAGAGTTCAGAGCATTAAGAATGCAAACATGCACAGTAAGCCAAGAAACAAGCTAATCTTTTCCATTCCAGACGGGGGGCAGGAACCACAATGGACAAGGTCCAATTCTACTGCAGCAGCACCGTGACTCAATCCATTGTGTAATGTTTGGAGGAAGAAACCTGTCATCTGAAAAGGGGATGACTGGGACTAATAATCTAAGATGAATCAGTCAGTTCTCCATTAAAATACCTACTAAGTTATAATGGCAGTGGCTCTGTGAGAGGATTCAACTGTGATTCCATCTAATCTTCATTATTTTCAACAAACAACTGAAGTCATGTGGATAGTGTACACATTCTTGTGGCAGTGGGTGCGTGTACAGTCTTGTCTGCGTAGCCCCATCCACCCACCAGCGGCCCTGCCACGGTCCTGCAGTGTTTATCAGATGGGAACGAAGGTACATGGGGAATTCCACACATTCCTCTGTCCACTCTGCAGAAAGCCGGCTACCAGGCGGCCACGCGGGAAAGGTGGCTCACTCTCACTAATTCAGTGAAACTTCATTTATGAACCAACCTGTTGAAACTATGGTTAAAAATCTAAATCTACCCAAGCAGTACATTCCCACAATACCACAGGATACGACGTAGTGAGCCTGTGAAGAATGTGCTTGAGAACAAAACACCATCTGTCAATTCAGAAAATGAAAATAGTGTGTTGACAATTGCAGGAGCTGTTCCACTAACTACAGCATGCTTCGAATTCCAGGATAACGGAGATGTCAATGTTTTTACTGCCCATTTCTCACAGAGCGAAGAGTACAGAGGAAACCGGGGCCGTCTAATCTTTTCTATTAACATGTGGGTGACAGCGACGGGCCACCAGAGCCCACAGCTCACCTGTTTATAGCCGCGGAGCAAAGCAGCAGAACTGGCCACGGCTCCACACAGAAACCCAACCCCATCAGGCCAACCCAACACGATATTTATATCAAACAAGACAGGCAGAGGCCACCGAGAGGGGGTGGAGGGTGAGATGCCAGTGAAACAGAAAGGGAAGGCTGTGTAGAAACGGCAAAGAGCAAAAATGAGCCGACACCAGAAAGATCATATTATAAAACTAAGAGAGAAATATTTCAAATAAATGTCAAACAACTGTTTGGTGGTCAGCTGCTTCCACAGTAGGATACATCAACCCAAACATACAAAGGATGAATGAAGCAGCACATTATCAGTGACACAGAAGCATCTAAGGGGTGATTACTCCCTAAAAATACCCGGCCAGCAGCCCCATAACCAAAAGATGACACTCCCCTTCAGCTATTGCTGGACCAAAATAAAAGTACTTCCCAACAGACCAGTAAATCAGATGACAAGGGAAAGTCTAAAGACTGATGTAACACCCAGTCACTGAGGACACATTCACAGCATGTATGAAACCCGGATGCCAGTGAGGAGTCTTTTGTGCAGTAATGGTCGCCAGAGAAAGGCTGTTTTGTCTCTCTTGCACTTTAATCAGAGACTGAGGACATCCAGTTGTCCTCCAGATGGAGAACAACAGAGGTGTCACACTCATTTCGGTTCAGGGTCACAAGCAGCACAATTTGATATGAATGAGGTCGGACTGGTTAAATTATAGCACAACAACATAATCCATCATGAATAACCTGATGATTTCTCACCCATGTGTGCCATCCGATCTACAAATTAGCAGTGATAATTACTTGTATTCAAAAATAGTAGTTAATATTTCCATTTATATTTTCATTCATTGACAGATCATTGAATAAAAAAGGTCAGACTCGGGCCACATGTTCGATACCGCTGCTATAAAAGTTTAATTAAATCCATAAAGCCCTGAAGAGTTCACCAAATCTATAGCTACTGAACTAAAGTATAATAAAGCAGTTATATAGGAAAGTGCATCAATATTTAATACATTTTAAAGCTAATAATGAATGGGTTCCATCAATTATTTTTGATTTATCTGCAAATTGTACATTTGAAAGAAATTAATGATTGTTTGATGAAACACAAAAGACCTTTTGACGTGTTTTCCTTAAACAAAGACAGAAACATCTGACTCCAACATACAGATCGCCAGCACACACAACAAAACGTGACGAGACAAACGTGGAAGTCAATCATTGTGACAGCTGTATTTGTATTTGGTGAGCTGGAGTGAAAATACCTGCCCTACAGGCATTAAGTTACACTGCCTGGAGACACTGACAGTCTGTGGCTCTGCCCTGAGGTGTCCTCAGCTGGAGTATCACTGTAAAAATTCTGATTCATACTACATTACTCAGCCTGTTAGAAAAACAAACAGGGCAGTTATCTGAGCGATGTTGTAAGGCCTCTGCACCAGCAGGGCAGAGAGGAAGAGGAAGGTGCAAGAGCGTTTAACAGAGGGAAACGCTGTTCCAGCAGCAGGATCACACACTGAAATCCTCCCCTACCACCAGCGTTTTGAGCAGAGTCTGGCCTACAGCACTGAGCCTGCTCATTGTTTTTCTCCTCTGCTTCCTGAGGATGTGGGGCAGGCCGTGTTGCCTCAGCGATGAGGTCAGCCATGCGGCTCGCTCTTCCCCAGACCCCGAACAGGATGGGTGTGGAAGTCGGGAACAAGACTGATTTACAGTCAGGAGCCTCCATCTGGCCAAGAGGGCCAGCTCGCTGGTTTGGGGGTGGTATGCACTAACCTCTCAGCTCTCATGGGGTGATGATAGCTAGTTTGGTAACACTAACTCCTCACTGGGTCATAGAAACCACTGAAGACCTTCTAAGATTTTTGGTATGCTGAGCAACCGCTGTAAACATTTAGGACCACGGTGCTTCCATCTCAGCCAAGTCGTACTGCTGCACCGGGACCGAGGGCTTCCTCTGGAAGGTGATCAACTGATACTAATACAGTCCATCTTATGAGGCTGCTTGGTGTTTGTGAAAGGCATGCTTCAGAGGGTGTTGCTGTTTCAGTCTCTCAGGCCTCGGTACGTCTGCAAAACCAAGCCGAGAGGCTCCCGCTGTTTTAAAGCCTGAACAATAAACAGCACCTGCTGTCTCCTCTGCTTTTCCTCAGATGATTAGAGGAACAGTCCGTGTTTATAGGTAGGAAACTGCATGCTGTTTTTTTCTTTAATCCATTCCCAGATTGTTTATGTGCTCAGCTGACGGATAAAGAGATTCAAGCGGGTCTAGTTGTCGCAACGTAAGGTGATCAAGTCTGACGAGTTACCTTGTTGACTAAGAACACATTTACACAACAGCGTTTAAATGAAAACTGCCAAGTTCGCTTGTGTTTTGGTGAGACGTTTGTTTAAACAACAACTTTCTGAAAATGGCAAACTGTCATACCCAGAGCACCCACATTAGTACAGGGAGAACATGCAAACTCCACAGGGAGGGGACCCCACCTGAAAGTGACCTGCCTCATACTATCCTGGTAGCCACAATAACATAATGT
>OMNM01049540.1:0-12432 GCA_900302745.1 Parablennius parvicornis | reverse complement strand
TGGCTACAGCTGGTCTAGAGCATCTTCCTCCCTCTAACATCCACATTATAGAGCATCTTCCTCCACTAACATCCACATTATAGAGCATCTTCATCCTCTAACATCCAGATTATAAAGCATCTTCCTCTTTAAACATCCAGATTATAGAGCATCCTCCCCCTCTAACATCCAGATTATAGAGCATATCCCCCCAACATCCAGATTATCGAGCATTTTCCTCCTCTAACATCCAGATTATCGAGCATTTTCCTCCTCTAACATCTAGATAATAGAGCATTTTCCTCCTCTAACATCTAGATAATAGAGCATCTTCCTCCTCTAACATCCACATTATAGAGCATCTTCCTCCACTAACATCCAGATTATAGAGCATCTTCACCCTCTAACATCCAGATTATAGAGCATCTTCCTCCTCTAATATCCAGACTATAGAGCATCTTCCTCCTCTAACCTCCAGATTATAGAGCATCTTCCTCCTCTAACATGTAGATTATAGAGCATCGTCCTCCTCTAACTTGTAGATTGTAGAGCATATTCCTCCTCTAACATCAATAGCATCTCCCTCCATTATGGAGATCTTCCTCCCACTGACCCACTGTACTTGCCGCACTGCACAGCATTAAACAGCTGGTCTGACGTGTACAGCTGTTGGCTGTCCCACTCATTCGAGAAGAATCTACCCCTCATGGCTTCCCCCATGTGCACGTCCACCTCCACCTCCACACCCACACACACACACACACACACACACACACACATACATACACACACACACATACACATACATACACACACACACACACACCTTCTCGGTGACTCTCGGTCCGGTCCTGGACGCTGCTCCGGAGCTCGGCTGCAAGCAGACGGAAGAGAGTAGCAGGAGAGCCGGGAGGCGGAGGACGCAGCGGGGTTCCATGTTGTTTCGTCCCCGGAGCAGAGCGGCGGAGCAGCGGCTGCAGGAACCGGTCAGGAGGAGAGGCCACGGAGGAAATCACAGCGGCTCACAGCAGGAGGGTGGAGGGAGATGACGCTCAGCTCCGTACGCGGCACGCCACGTCACATAAACGCACTCTCACATGGGCGGGGTCCGAGTGGAGTCCCGCCCACCGTAGAGAGAACGATAATTATTTTTCAATAGTTAATTAATTTAATATCATAATCTTAAATTTTTTTTAAATATATTTTTATAAGAATCTTTTGCAAATTATACAATAAACAAACAGAAATTATACAAGAGAAAGTTAACAGAACATAACAAGAAAAACTAAACAAAACAAGAAAAAACAAACAAGCAAAGCCCTACACATTTCAAATACAATAATTGTTGCATGCTGCTGCATAACTAACACAAAAATCTCAGAAGAATTAAACAGTGATGGTCAAGGTGGATGGCAGTTATGAGCTCCTTATTTGAAATTTTGTGTTGTTATCAAGGTAAGCCAGAAATGGCTCCCAAATATCCGAAAAATTACTAAGATTGTCCATTATATCATATCGGATGTTTTCCATGTGTAATACACCAACAAGCTCACTCAACCAGTTCTTAAATTGAGGTTCAGTATCTGACTTCCAGAGTTGCAGAATAATCTTCTTTGCAATTACCATTCCGTACATAATCGTGCTTTGCATCGAAGCTTTATGTTTAAGTAGAGAAGGAGAACCTCCAAACAATGCAATCATTAGGGCAGGTTCAATCACACAGCTGTACATGTCAGAAAACCACTAAAATATGTTTCTCCAAAAATTATACTGTATAACATGTCCAAAAGAGGTGGGTCAAAGAGCCCTCTGCCGATTTACATCAGTTACACAGAGAGGAAATGGTGGTAAAGATTCTGTGCAGTTTGGTTTTTGAATAGTGAAGCCTGTACGTCACTTTCGATGGAATTAACTGGTGCCTGGTGTTAATAGAGCAGGATCAGGTCCTAACAAGACCTTCCCTCCAAACCTCCCCTCCAATCTGAATCCCAAGCTCCTCCTCCCAGGAGTTTTTCAAAGAATGTGCGGTATAGTCTGTTTAGTCTAGGAATATATTTACAAAGCCAGAGACCAGTTTTCCAGATTCTGGTGGACCTAACAAAAGGTTATAAATCTTTTTATCTTCTGGGAGAGACTCAAAATTAGGCACACTTTGGCAATATAATTCCTGATTTGCAGATATCATAAAACGTGTGTTGAGGAAAGAGAAAATTTGTTTTTTAACTGAACAAAAGTGTCAAACTGTTTATTAATATATAGGTCCATCAAAGTGACCAAACCTTTTATTTTCCAGCAGTTAAAGGACTCGTCTGAGAGAGATGGAGAGAATGCATGATTATGTTATACTGGGACATGAATAGAAGTGTCCGGCAGTCTGCAGCCTTTCTTAATCTGCTGTAATATTTTTAAGCAACTGAAAATTATTATATTATTATTTGTAACAGTTGCAGGAGATCTGGATGTTGAGAAGAGAAGTGCTGGAAAAGAAATGTTGTTGACATCAATCATTTCAGTAGCAACCAATGGAGGGGTTTCAGTTGATACATCTGTTTTGTAACCTTCCTGCCAATAGACAAGAGCTCTAGTATTTGCTGCCCAGTAGAAATGCAGGAAACATGGTAATCCTAACCCACCCATCTTCCCAGATTTATGCAGGTGATATTTTGAAATTTTGTGAGCTTTAAAGCCCCAAATATAAGGTAGAATTATTGAATCCAAAGATTTGAAAAAAGATTGTGTCAAGAAAAAAAAGAAAATAGGTACCTTTTGGAAAAGGTACAAAAATCTTGGTGAGGGAACCATTTTGATGGCATTTATTTGGCCCACCACAGATAATGGAAGGGTCCTCCATTTTTCAATATCCCTCCTCAAACGTATTCATTTTCTCAAGAAAGGTCAGCCTAAAAATTAGTTTGGGGTCTTTTGGCAAAACTAAACCAAGGTACTTCAGCTTGTCTGTAATTTTGAATGGGAGATTATGCAAAAATTCAGTGTTGAGATCAGAGCCAATTGACATGAATTCACTCTTCTGCCGGTTAATTGTGTATCCTGAAACGTCTCCAAATGTTCTAATAAGATCCAGCAAAACCGGAACTGATTTCTCTGGATTTGATATGAAGAGTACAACATCGTCTGCATATAAAGACATGTGGTGGTCAACATTGCCCATTTGAATAGGTTCAATTTGGGGGCGATTTCTGATATGAATAGCGAGAGGCTCTACAGCAATGACAGAGTAGTGGGCTGAGTGGCACTCACAAAAATAATTTGTTGGGTTAACGTAATTTAATCATAGCACACATTTCTATCTATTCAGATTAAGTAAATTGAGTCTCTTAAATATGTTACATGAACAACATGTATATTTGTTGATTCAACATGACCTATGTTCAATAGATTGGTCTTTCATAGAGTCTAAACATTATTTTTTTGTTCATCAAATTAATGACAATGTAATTCACTCTACATTGGTCAAGCATTTCAAAACAATAAAATCCAGCCTTGTTGGATCAACACATTCTACTGAAACGAATCTTGTTGAATGAATTAAAGTAGGTTTTAAAAGTCTAATTAATATAAATCTCATTGTTTCAATTACTTTTCTTCCAGCTACTATAGCCATTAAGCATATAATAGTTTAACATTCCAAATGTACAATACTTTAGAGTCCACAAAATATTTTTAAGAATTTAATTTTTTTCATAAAATAACAAACTTTTTTTCTCCAATGTTTTACAAAACATTTTAACCAAAAATATTTGACTCACTTGGTACAATGAACTGCAGAACTTCAAATGTGCATTTGAGTTGTGGAGGGTAACTTAAGTTCAAACAGTACACAAATCCAAAGAGCAGAGCAAAAGCCAATGCAATGCTGCCCAAGCTGCTCAGGACCTCCACACCTTCAACAAGTACACCAATGTCTTCTGGGTCATCCTCAGGCTCTGCACCCTCCTTCTTTATGACATACACCCCCATCACAGTTTGCTCCATGGCACTGTTGGCTTCAATTTTTGTGTCCTGTGGGATGAAATATAACAAATAACCATGAACAAAAGTAATCTCTAATGTCAAAAAATAATAGAAAGTGATTAAAGGCAAGAAAACAAATAATGAAATGCATTTTTGTGAAACCCTACCATGTGTAAAAGAGGAGAATAAGCAACAATTATGTGGTACTTGTTCAGATATGTGCACCAACAATAAAAGGTATATATATTATAGAAGTGTACTGGACACTCCAGGAAAAGAAAAAAAACAAACACAGCTACTGAGAATAAAGATGTTCTGACAACGGTACAAAGCTGACCTGCTCTTTTCTAGAATTTGTTACAGTTCATCCAAGTAAGCCAGCAATAAGAGGGTGGGGTATGTTTAAAGACCAATGTTTGTGCAATTATCCTAATATTATTTTGTCAGGTACTTTAGTCTAGTATTGTAGTTGAGAGTTTTTATTGGTGTTTTGGATATTGGATCACAAGTCACAGTTCAGTCTCAGTCTGACTTTGGATAGACACTAATTCACAAATAACTTACCATGTATTCTTTCACAAATTGTTCATGGTCTTCAGGTGCACAAAGAGTTGATGATATATCTGTGTCTGGTGTGCACAGTATCATTCTAGAGAGAGAGAAAAAAGAGGCATTATAATTTCAATGATTCCTGTCTCAAATAGAAACAGGCTTTCTTTCCTTCACAGTGAAAATATAAAAATTTCACTCCATGACTTTTAATGACTGAAAATAATATGGGAGGTTATAAATCATCCAGGTAATTGATGCTTGCGTCTGTGTCCATCATTGTTGTTGTGCTACTCAGCCCATTACTGACTTCCTATAATTCCAATATTACCAATGACATTGCATTTGATCCTTAACCAAACTGACACTGACATGGTCCAAAAACTGTGCTCTCCCCGACCATCACACCTGGCACCAATTACCTGGAGGATTTCCAACCTCCCACATTGCCCCAGCTCCACCTAGTAGGTGAACATAAAACCCACGCATGGTCATTCAACAAGGGACCATACAGACAACATGAATGGCTTATACAACAATCATTCACATTCATAACTGTTAAGTACATTCACAGAAGTGGGGCTGAATGATATGCTGATGCAGTCTGTTTATAAAATGCACTAGGCAACATTCGCCACAGTCCCAGTTCAGAGATGTACAACAACAGTAGGCAAAGTCCTAATTAGGGCCAATGGGTGTTCTGAAGCAAACCACCAAAATGAACAAAATTATCTATATTAGGGTAAGTGTTATTTCAATCGAAAATATTTTGCCTGCTGAACTAGGTACAACACCATTTTAAGTATGGACGTTTGGAACCTATACATTTGACAGATTTGTTTAACTTGATTTCTTTGTTTACCCCCAAAGGTTTGGTTTGGTTTTTTAAGGTATCTAAAGTAGTGTTTTGGGTTTGGCTTCACAGCTCCCATTACTAAGACACCCACAGACCAAATTCTCCTGTGACTGACTGTCTCCGAAACATGACTTTTATGTTTCACTTTTCATGACTGCTGGAACTTTGAATTTTTATACTAACCTTGGAGACTGGCAGCAACAGGTGTTGTATTTTTTGTTCAGTCGCAACACTTTTGCAACTGAAGATTTCCATGAGACGTGGTGAATTCCAATCAAGTTCAGCAAAGAATGTAGATAGCAGTGAATGGCATGAATTCTTTGTCAATGTGAAACCACAAACAAAATAGGAGAAACAAGAGAAAGTAAGACTCAGACAATCACCAGCTACTATACATTCATAAGTCTTTCTCTTGCTGTTCTTCAGTGCGCATGTGTGTACTCTGGTAAATTTTGTGATATAGCACGTTACCTCTTTACCAGTAAACAGAGCTGGCCATCTACTTTTAAAGTCTGCAACCAATGTTTTTTCCATTTTCTGACAGAGTACGGAGTCATTGTTTCTTTTTTCAATTTCAGAAAGCACTGCAACTCTTTCCTGTTCCAAACTTTCGTTGATTTCCCCCTTGGGATGCTCTGGACAGTAGTTAACTTCTGCTCTTCTAGGCTTCTTAAAATTCATTGCAGCTAGAGGTCTGTTTACTGATTTGTTCTTCAATGAATTTATCATCACCTCAACACATCCCAGGCCTCTGAGTTTGGTACAGAAATTTACCATTTTATGTTTTAAGCCGATCTTCCACCTGTAACATCCATAAAAAGAGCCCTGCTCTCTGAGTCAAGGATGCTTTTTCACAAGTGCTTCAGCAACATCATTTAAATTAGTATCTGTTGGGTATGCTTTAAATATAATAATTTCTTGTGCCAAACCTTGGATTTCTTGGGATAACTTGGAATTTCAGTTTAGGTGAGGGTTTTAAATGGTGAGGGGTTTAAATGTGCTTCCTGTGTTTTGTAGACATCATTGGCCCTCTGGCGTTCAAGTTCAACGTCGTAGCTGAAACTTGGGACAGTGAAAACACTTGGCCAAACACTTTGCCTTGCAGAAGGTGAAGATGAAGAAGAAACAGGCAATGCGCTATCTGTGTCAACAGAGGAGACCAATGATGAGTCTGTTTTATGTCCTGGATGGTTTCTGCTTGACATGCTGTTTGATCATTGTCCTCTTATTTCACCTAGGATATAGAAGATCTTGAGGGTTGCCTCAAGATCATCTATGATCTTGAAGCACATACTTCTGAGATGGCTGAGAGGTTTAGGAAATCATTGCCGAAATCAGCATCTTGATACTGAAGCCGAAAATCCTGCTGTAGTCCAAATCTAGTCTTAATCGTAAGGCACAAATCCTCAATGGAGACTGGGATCCCTGCTGGCAAAATTAACTTCCTGGCATCATCATCTCCCAGAACAATCCTTAGTCTGATGGGCTGGGTCATTGTGTGGACCTGAATATGAAATAAAAAAATATACGACAAAGTAAAACAACAAAACATTGACCAACTTCAATCAGGGGGGCACCATATTATGTAATACATAATTGTTAATTAGTATTTAACCGGAAATTGCTTTGAGTGTTATATATTAATAAAAAAAAAAAAAAACAAGCATTCAAGTATGATACCATTTAAAGGATGGCCTGATTGTAGAACAAAAGCTATTTAGAGATTAGGCCAGCGACAAGTTTGAAGTGACTGCCAGCCAAACACAATACAATAAATAACCTGGTTATTCTGCAAAAGGTGAAAAACATTTCAGTTGAATTCTCAAATTAATCAGAAACACAGGGCGCTAATGAAGGAGCAGAGGGAGACCATCTGTAATGTTGCTCAGTTAATATAACATGAATAAATAATAAGATATACAGTTCATGTAGGTATTGATGCTAAGCAGAGCTGTCAGGATGAGTTGCTTAATTAATCCAAAGGTCTAGCTTGAAAATGTAGGGATATGTTTTTTCAAATAATTGTAAATAAGATATTTTCAAATCTTGGGTATTATTTTACTTCGCAAAATATCTTTATTTTAATTTCATTTAACATGTGTTGCCTGTTTTTGAAAATTCGAGGAATATTGTATTCTTAATTATTTTTCTGTAAATAGGATTAAACATTTTATTTTAACTAACCACACTGATTTAAAAAAAAAAGTAATAATTATGTTATTAATTATAACTTGAATCTAAATTGAAAATCTACACCAAAATTAACATTAATATTTGTAGTCCTGGTACAAGGAGTGACTTACATGAATTGAAAGATGTAAAGGACAAATAAGTACTTACAAAATTACTATTTTTTCAGCTGCAGGTCAATGTGTCTCTTCGGTGTAATGAGACGCAGTCCCCCAACTGAATAGGCAGCTAATGGGTAGTCATCAAGCAGTTCCCTATGCTCAAGAAGGGTCAGCTGTTTTATATGTGATGTGTCCAGTTAAAAAGCTCTGAAAGGCTCTCTGTACCAAGCACACAACTTGGTTACAATGAAATGGACCTTGCTTTGCAAAATACAGATCTGCAAAAATTCTGCAAACTCAGGCAGACCATATAATTGCCCATGGACAACAATCATTCCTTTGTTGTAGCTCATAGCATGGTATAACAAATTTTTTGCAATGTGGACATCAGTCTCATTTGGTAATCTTTGCTTGTCTCAGGACAATTTACATACACAAAGATAATGTTGACCCCTAACACTGCAATGATATGGTCTTGTTAGATTTTAAAAGAATGAAACTATCCTGCATGTTCAAAACTGTGGCTAAAAAGAACAACAGAGATAGTTCAGAGTTTAATAATTATTTATTTACCAAAGTATTCTTACCACAAGGCAGATTCATGCAAGTCTGGCCAGTGCTCTCCAACACTTAAGGTGATGAAACAGGAAGATTACAGAACAACACAGAGTCTTAAACGCCCATCTGGGACCATCCTGTGACCCGCCTTCTATGACCCTTGACCACTCTGACCAATCACACTGTCCTCTCATCTTCTCCTAACACTCAAGTTGCTGTCAGTTCTTCTCAGGTTCATGAATATGTTACCAAAAAACCCCACTAATTCAAACATTGCATTCTGAGGGCTGCAGCTGCTACTGTCTCCTTGTGTCTCTAAAATGGTGACTGAAAATAGTAGACTAAATGAGGAGATTTAACTTAAAATTATTCAACAATCCCCCTTTTGACACATGCTATGTGTCAACACAAACAACATTAAAGTTAACCCAGCAAATAACAAACAAAAAGTACATTATCATCATCATCATCATTACATTTGTTATAATTAAATTTTAATCAGATGCATCACAGTTTTTATTGTCGAGTTCATCCTGCGATTCTTTGAGGGGCTGGTCAGAATAGGATTGAGGATGTTAACTTTGCTTCCCATCTCCATGCTCTTTCGAAGAGGTCTCCTTCCAAAGCTTCACAAAGATCTTGCTGAGAGTCATTGTTTTTTCACTTCAGGGATCCACGGTCAAGTCCTAAACTATCTAAAAATCAATAAAACTGCATCTTCCTGCCTGTCAATACTGTCCCTGAAAAAGAAACAAAAACCTAAACTCCATCTTTTATTATTTGTGCCTGTCTTTGGCATGGCGTAAATATTACTATTCTTAGAAAAAGTGTCTATTTTTGTTATTCTTTTTTTTTTCTTCTTCCCCCAGAAGCTTTGAAGTCCTACTAGTCCCGCACCATTTGGAGCACGTACAAACAAAGCACATCAAAACAGGCGGAACATTCAGAAATGGCGTGGAATGACTTTTCTAAGTTGAATAACGGTTTCCGAATAAAAGGTAAAAAACGGCGAATAATTTCCCATTAAAAGCGGAAGGGAGCCGAGTGAAAAACAAAAAAATAAATCCTCACTTTTCAACGCTACACCAAGTCGCCACACTTTCAGCCAGAGACTCCATTCACTTTTTAAAATGTTGCTGCTTTTGTCCTCTATTCAGATGTGAAAAACTTTCACCTGTTGGCCACCAATTATAATCTGTGTGACTTCCTGTCTGATGCAGTTTTGAGCCGGTTTTTAACAGAGTTTAACATGGGTGTGTATGTGGAAGCTTAGAGTGAAAAGATTTTTCTGAGAGTGGACGGTGTCGGATTTCCCCCCCAAAAAAATATTTCTCTTGTCGGCATGGCCACATTTTTCCTTTTTGCCAAAACATTATACATCAAAACGTAGCTACAAGCCTTGTGCTTCTAATGAGGGGCCACTTTTTTCTGTCAGTCGAATGGTTCTATCCAAAAAAAGCAGTAGTTTGCAACAATTGCCCAATTTCGTCCCATAGACTCCAATGCATTTTTGGCAGACATTTTCTTGCTGAAATCCAAAAGTTGAGTCATATATCTCAACTCATCACGGGGAGACGGAAGCGTTTCAGGACACGAAAAGTTTACTGTGCATCCAGGAACTTCTTCTGACGCTCACGGTGAAGACATTTTTCAACAGCGTCTCACTGTTCTCAAACACGAAGCAGTAGTTTGGAAGGAGTGAAACGTATTTGGAAGCTGTTGGAGCTGCAGGTCTGCCCCATAATGAGAAGCGGTTGAGTGACAGCCAGGTCTTCCGTCTCTATGGAAACTCACACAGCTGCATCTAAACCTACCCGGCAACACCCAGTGCTTCCTTAATAATTATTTTTCATTATTTCTGGTACTTCACAATGAAAACGTGGACATGTGATGTCATGGTTTACCAGGCAGTACATACACACAGCATGAGGAGAGATCAGGAGGGAGAGGATTTGGGGGAGAGGAGCAATTACTATAGCTAGGTCACATGATTTCTAATGCTAATGCTAATGATAGGCTAGTAAGTTCCACAAATTAGCATGTGAGATGAGACTGGATTCCCGGTCAGAGATACATAGGGAGTAACCTGTGTGATTTTCAGGTAGATTTTCAGGTAGATTTTCAGGTAATTGTAGTTTTTAGTGCGGCTATCTAGTCGAGCGTTGCTTTCAATGTATCTGTCACACTATTTGTTAGATATTCAATTTCTGAGCTAGTACCAGCATATGGGTCAAGGAGATAAACTACTGAAGCTAAGGCAGAGGGAATTCTTTCCTTAAATGTAGCTGCTATACTATCGGAGATTGATCTGGTTAGTATTGCTTTATCCGGCGGACTGTAGCTAGTAAGGATGAAGTCAAAGGTAATTAAGAAGTGATCTGACAAGAAATCATTGTGGGGGGGAAAATGGTCAGATGCTCTATGCTCAGACATAAGGTTTAGGGTGTGAAGATGCTTATGTGTATGACCATTTACTACTTGAGAGAATCCTATAGAGTCAAGTTTAGCTCTAAAGTTAGCACTGAAACTATCATTTTCTACATTAACATGGACATTGAAGTCTCCTTCCACTATAACTTTATCTTTAGTCAGGGCCAGGTCGGGTAGGAATTCCGAAACTTCGATTAAGAAAGATGAATATGGTCCAGGGGGATGATAGACGATTACAAATTCAACAGAATGTATTAATTTATTTGAAGGGTGCAGCATAGTTATGTTCAGACTCTCAAATGAACTAAAGTTGGATTTTGGGTTAGTATTATTCAATAAATGAGAATTGTAAATAGCTGCCACGCCACCTCCTTGACCACTCTTGTGGGCTATATGAGTGTTAATATCACTTGGAGAGGAGGCTTCATTGAGACTGACATACTCGTCCTTACGTAACCAGGTTAGTCCGAAAAGATCAATGTTGTGATCAGTTATCAGGTCATTAACTGAAACAGCTTTAGATGATAGAGATCTAATGTTTAGGAAACCACATTTAATGTTCCTGTCTTTATTTTGTCTAGTTTCACAGAGCAGCTCACCTGAAAGCTCACCTGACAGAGAGATGAAAATTTAAATGTTGCAAATTCCTTAGTTATGATATGAACCTTCCCTCTTGTTGAGACATGAGGATCTCCTTGGCTCAACATAACAAATCATAATTTTACCTCTATAGTAGGGTCTCATTTCTTATCTCATCAGCATATCATTCAGTTAAAAGCTGAATCATATATATGGAAATCGAATTTGATCCTTTAAAAATGTATCCAATCTAAAGTTAAATATCAAAACAATCTAAAAGTTTATTTTCTTAGTTGGTCATCAACACTTCATTTAGTATGTGTGTCTGCTTCCCTTCTTTGAGTGTTCATGATCCAACCTTCATGTCATCATCTCATCTGAAGTTTCCTCCATCCCACATGCCAATCACCACCTCCACAGTCTTGTCACTCCGCTACACGACCACAGTTCCTCCTCCCTGATACCAGCTCTATGTTCCACTGTGTCTTATCTGCTCTGCATACTGTTCTGCATACAGGGTATATGCAGGAATCCTGAGATCAATTCCAATACCTCTTTAAGACTATTATTAAAACCTTTCAAAAGAAACTAAGACCTCATCACTACTTTAAAATGTTGTTAGCAACATATCGTTAACAGTTGTAGTTTACAATTCAACAGAAATGAGGTAAGCTGAGAAGGAATAAAACAAAAATAAAAAAAGTATGATTAAACTAGAGGCAGTTTTATTGACATTCCCCTCTGTCACAAGTAACAACAGTTATTCAAGGCCAACTGGCGGAAAACAAGAACTTATTAAATGCTGCTTAAAGTACAGTGAGAACCGTACTTTAATGACATCTTTGACAATCAAAGCGTGATCGTAACAATCCACATTTAGTTTTATTAGTAAGCTACACTGATATCTAAACACTGAATTTTAGCTCCACCCTTCCGAATGTATGCACGGTCCCGCAACAGGGAATACTATTTCTATCGGGGGTAACTACTTTGGCACGACACCGGCCGTGGTGACGTCGTCCTGGCACTGGGGCACCTTCTGGCAGCACAAGGCAGTCGGCGCCGGTCCGCAACTTCCGCGTTTCAGGCGAGAGAGTGGAGGCGATGCTTGGACCCACACCAGGGCTTGGAGCAGCAGTTCCGGCGCCCTGCGTCCTCACATGGTGCGCAGCTCCAGTGTCCCGGTGCCTTCGGTGCACTGTGTGAGATTCATTTCAT
>OMNM01049538.1:0-11732 GCA_900302745.1 Parablennius parvicornis | reverse complement strand
TCAGCTAAAAATGTGATATTGAGTCTCTTTTCATTTGTGTTTGTGAAAGAATAGACATTTTCACCATATATAATCTGCACCAACACCTCCAATAACAGCAATTCAATTTTAAGGTTATTATAGCACTATTTTACTGATCCGGTCCACTCAAGGTGAGATTAGGTTTATTGACTCTGAACTGGAGTGTGTTTGACACCCCAGGTCTAGAGAGCCGGTTTTGGTTTGGTTACATTTAAATCTACTAAATGAGAGTAGAGAACCATGCTTGTTAAATTTTAGGAGTGATATATTGGTGTTTTAGAATAGTGAGAGTAAAGGTTACAGTCGTTGCATCTCGTATAGTAGACTTGCCTAATTTCCCTTATCCTTCCTTCCATTGTTCGAACCGTGTTCTCACATAAAACCTGGACGAAAACCAAAGTTTTCTTCTTAAATTGTTCCTAAACTACTCTTGCCCTCCAGTTTCCACCCCCTTTTTCTTTTTTAGCAGCTGCTTGAAAACCCAATATTGTAAAGAGTTCTTCCGTCAACTCCAAAAACGTTTCCACTCCACAGTGCCGCCGGCCGGCAGAGCTAAGGGTCAATTGCTGGAATAATAGCAGCACCAGCAGAAGCCCAGCTGAAACACATGAAAATATAACAGCAAGTGGTCTCAGTTTCCAATGTTCTTATTTAGCCAATCATCCTCCAGCTCTTTCATCCTGGACAAATGGAGCAGTCAGGCTTGTTTGGTTCTCCCATGCAGCGCGATGTGAAGGCTTTTAGGTCCGATATGTGCGTCGTCGTGGCGACGACTCCCTCCATCCAAAACATGTCCACCCAGTCAGAGGAAAACACACTCATTAGCTCAGCAGCATGGGGCTGATCCAGGCCCACTTTGGGATAATAAGTAGGCATCTGTTTAAATTTGATATAATGCTGTTGCACCGCATCGTCTGGGCTCTGCGATAGTGGCAGAAATGATTGTTCCATCTTTAATCTGTTTGACTTTTGCACTTTGCTGCTTAAGCTGAAGCATTCCGAGCAGCTCGGCTCGGTTTAATGGAAGCCTTCCGACGCACCCTTAGGGTGAACTTGACTACATCTTGAGAGGATGAGCATCCTAAGACTATCATGATTATTAGAGTACTCATACTCAAATATGGAAAAAGATCCCCAATACAACCTGGTGAGTTTTATATATCGTACCTCAGCATCGTAGCAAGCGGGCGCGAAAAGGAGGACAAGCGATGTTCGCAATTTGGAGATTCATCAATATCTAGAATTACAAAAGTAACACAAACAACACCGGCAACTTAATCACCGGAGACATTTGGAACAGTAGAGTTAGCTTGGTGTCGCTTGTGGCACTGCTCCGAGCAGTTCCTGGGCTCACACACCAGCAATGCTACATGCTACACATGATTAAAACATGGCTGATACGCTCATTAACAAGTGACCTCAATCTACAGCTTAGAGTACGCATAGGTATATACACAGACACTCCGCACTGCGCTATGTGCACTGTAAACTAGGCTTAATGGCATTTGATAAGTAGTTGTATCAGTGCTCTGTATCCCAAGTAAAGGTTAGTACTCGTACTCGTCCTTTAAAAAGTGCTAATGATAATGAGCTTTTTTCCCTCACCCCATCCTGTTTCACAGTTGAGTCCTGAGGAGCCATTTTGCTGCTGGTCAAATTTCTGAGATTACATTTTCTGTTCCTTATCTCCTAAATGAACTCATTACCTTGACACCCTGCTCTTCCTCGCTGGGAACAGATTGGCCTTGAATTTCTAATGAAACATGGCCGTCCCCTCATGTCTCGTGGTGCAAACCTTTAAGTCTCAGCCCGGCTCCTGCCACTGATTCCAACTCTTTTGGTCCAGATGACTAACCTTGAGGAGGGCAAGAGAAAGGAAGATGTGAGTATGGGATGAAGTGAAAATGCCTCCCTTGTCTTTACTTTCTCTTCAAATGAAATTCTATTAAACCCACAGCTTGTTTTTTTTTTTTTTTTTTAAGAGCTGCAAAATGTTCAAGGCTAGTTTGAGAAATAAGCCCAGTCCCATTCAGTTGAAGAGTTTTATAGATTTTTCAGTTTTTTTTGTTGTGTGTAAAAGGAAAAATGGAAAGCCTGCCTCAGGATAATGTAGAAATTGTCGAATGGATTCTGTCTCTTGGACACCTTTGTTACAAAGAAAGGCCAGAAGGTCAGAGCATCAAACAGCGACCTTTTATCAGCAAAAGCATCTCAAAATGACCTGAGAACGACGGCGAAGAAAAAAAAAAAAAAAAAACCCAGCTTAAAGCCGACCGTGGTTACTCTGCAAATTGGGTTCAATCAGACCAACTAAGCAAAACATTTCAGTTCTGTCAATCACTTCTTTTCCTTGAAGCTTCAACTAATTGCATATGCAAATTGCCTCAGATTATGAGTTTGCGCCGGCTGTAGGGCTTGGTGATTGCGAGTTGCGATAATGATGGATTTCCTCACTTTCATTCCTTAAACGTAGCTAATGAAGAGGCAGCCACTCAGAGATGTAGATTATGCATGCATTGTGTGGCGCAAAACAAACTGTGCAAGTCTGCTGCCATTAGCGACAAGTATTCCAATTAAAGAGCAAATCAGTGGAGGTATTTTTCTCAGGCCAGCTGTGGGGAGATGACGAAGGATCAGTGTTTAATAAGTTCTTCCTAAATGAAGCCAAATTTGAAAAGACTCTGAACCGAGACTCTTTTCTTTTTTTTTCAAGCTTTTGCTCAGAAATGATGTACACTTATATATATATATTTTTTTTAATAATCTGGGGAGTCTGCTTGAGCTCCTTGTATAAAAAAGACAAAGTGGAAGAGTGTTGCAGGGGTTCATCCTTCAACTGCAAGGGTTTCAGGATCCGTTCCTGATTTATGTACGCCAGTGTCCTTGAGCTGATGGGACGGATTGAGTGCAGCCGTTCGTGGGTGAGTGAGTATTTGTGAATGGATGAATGTTACGAACATTGTGAAGTGCTTTGGGACTATTGAGGCATAGGTGAAATCCATCCATTCACTCATCCATCCATCCATCCATCCATCCATCCATCCATCCATCCATCCATCCATCCATTTTTCAATTTGGAGTTTGGAGAATGATCAAATGACTTCTGTACTCGCGTATCTGAGATTAGTTTGTGCAACAATGTTTGATGTTTGATTCTTTGACTTCTTGTCATTTGAGCAACATATTTGCATCAACTTAACGTACCCGTGTTGCGAGGGCCGGCTGAACGGGGGTGTTGTGGTTCGCTCTCCTGCTTCACATTGATCACCTCGACTATATCTCGCTGTCCAAAGTTTGCCTGGGTTACTGTAGATATACGTGTTAGGTTATTTTGGTTTTCAAGAGAAATCGGAACACATACGTTGTGGTTTCGATGTCCATTTACACAACAGAGGTTCTTAGACACAGCAAAGAAATAGAGTTTGGAGTAGTTTTATGTGGAAACATTTCCTTGTTTTTGATGAGGTCAAGTTTAGTCTCGAGAAGATTTCGAATGAAACCAGTAAAGAGGTTAATTGTACTGATATCACAAAATATTTTATTTCCATTTACATAATACAGTATTAGTAATTTTTTCTGCATTCATTTTCCTTTTCACAAGTAAAAAACAAGATAAAATAACTTAAATTGTATGCAAAAATACAGAAATACAATGTTGAAGCATTTGAAATGCACACTGTACAATAAAGAGAAGTGTGTCTATCTCCATCGATGGAAGAAAAAAAAAGTATTTTGATGCAACGCCTGAGTTTGTTGTATTTGTGTATATTTTGTGGCTCCACTGTCCATGTCCAGCTGTCTAGACCGACAGCGGAACGGCTCAAAATATTACTTCCACTCCATCCATAAAAGCATATTTTTTCCACTTCCACTCCGTGGTTCTCTGTGCATTACAGTGCATGTGTGTTGGCCTCTGAGCTCCTCCACAATGTGGGAGACCTGCGGTTTAACGCTGGGTCGGATCACATGCTGTGCAGACACAGATTTAGCATTGGAGCCGCGGCGGCTGCAGCCCGGCTAACACACTGCTCACGATACACCTTCAGTGTCGACACAGTGTTGGGGTCACGACTGTATACTCGCTGCCAGTAGGGATGCAAGAAGATTAGAGGCAATTGAAAAACCACAAAAAGAAACACAGAAGTGGGGCAGAGGTGGCGGCGGCGACAAGGAAAGAATATGAAAGTCTGCTATCAAACTCAGCAAGGAGACTTTCTTTGAAAACAGCGTGCGATAAGTAAATATTTTCACAAAGATTCAGTCTTTTATCGCAGCAGGAAAAAGTCAATTAAGGCCCCATTTACACAAAGCAAAAACGATAATATTTCTATGCGTTTGGGCCTTTTGTTTACACATAAACGAAGCTGTAACTTGCGGGAAACGATGGCACCTGAAAACTCCGGCCAAGGACGAGATTTGGCCAGTTTGCATGTTTGACTGTCACACCACATTTAGAACGAGCTCCACTTTTCTATCACTCCAAACAAACAGGAAGTAATGTGTGCCATTCCCTGTTGTTTTTTTTTTCCAGAATTCTCATCGGCTTTATGCTTTTCACTACGCTGCCTCCTATAGGCTTGACATGCTCATAGTGGTTGTTAACCAGTGCTAGTTTGTGGATATCATTTTTATTTTACATTTTTCAAAATCTGGTGCGATCAATGTTATTTTGTCTCGGCAGGTTTGAGGAATGGAATCCGTACTGATTCTATTCAGACATTCCGGTCAAAAATAATCTAGTTTCATCAAACCATTGACACTATTCACAATCACCAAACCTGCAGATTCCCCTGCTCCTCATAATCCATTTTCCTCACACCTCAGCCCTTCACCAAAGGTGATGCTTCCCGTTTCAGTGGCAGCACGAAGGGCACCTTCAATGTCAGAGCATCAGACAAACATCCCGGCCGGGCTCGGCCCCCGCAGCAACCTCTGGACCTGCTCACAGATTATGAGAAGCTTCGATCAATAACTGCGGAGCCCGTCCTTCCTCTCTGTGGAGCCCGCAGCTCCAGTCAAGCACAGCCCGGTTATTTTCCACATGTGCTTGTTTTCATTTCAACCAACTTTCACGAAGCTATAAATATCAAAGTAGAGCTGCGGTTGCGATCACATCAGTAGCCACTTTGGAGATTTTTAGAGAGTGGGTGCAAAGAGGCTTTGCCAACCACCAGAGTTTGTTGCACTCGACAATTCAGCTGCTCCTCTGTAGTGATCAGTGACTCAAATACTCAAAAGAAACCTACATGTCAATAAGAGCCATCCATCAATGCATTTTCTGTAACTACACAACAGACTTTGATAAGTTCATGAAGCTGACCTGTTTTAATGTCGTCTGTTTGTTTTGAAAGAAAGGAAAAGTTGTTGTTGATTATGACTTTTAATTAAAAGTCTTATTGTGGAGTTTCTGAATATCTTGTGGAGAAGCAGATGAAGCTGCGCCGCCGACTCGTTCAAATCTGAAGACCTGTTAACATCTCTTAATTGGCCTCAGTTCCACATTGGTGAACATGGATTTCAAGCTTGCTCACGCAAATTGCGTTATAATTTGAAAAGGCAAAATCAAGATACTATACTATGATCGGCAATTAACTCCTGACCAGTCAAGCAGTGAAAAATTAATTAGGAATGTCAGAAATCCTATTTGGGGAAGCTTAAAAAGTCAATATTGCATCTTGTGAATGTTTCACATTTTACAAGCCACTATTATTGATTTTCATTGAGATATTTTTTTTAGTCTTGCAGCGTTACAGAAAGGAGCCAAACACAATGTGTTTCTGCGTCTTCAATGTGCAACCACATCAGTGAGCCTTAGTTCTGATTGGCTGACACTCCACAGTACCTTTTGTTTTCATGAACCCTGATCTTCCGGTTAAATTTGGTCCCAAACAGAACATCTACAATTAAAATGCCCAAAAAAAGCCTAGACTGGACATTTCAAGTTTTACTGTTGACCTGCATGCCCACAACCTTCTTTGTATTTTTGAGGAGCATCGGTTGTTAGAACTGTGGCTCGAAAACATCCGAGATTTTAATCTTTATAATTTCTTTAAAATAACATTTCTAAATATTTCTTCTCGAACCGTGGTATTTCTATCATCAGTGTTACACATGCTCCCTCTAGTGGGAAGTGAAGGACAGTCATGAATATTTAAAATGAAATTAAATTGAAAGCTCTGCCTGGTGACAATACGATCTCTATCTCGCTGAAAATAAAATCACTTTTTTCTTCTCCCATTATCTGTTAGCCTCTTTTATTTTATCAGAAACAACCAACCAACCAATCAACATACCAACCAACCAACCAACCAACCAACCAACCAAACACAATAAAAACACAACTGTTAGCAGAGGTAAAATATCTAATACTATAAAAATAGTATAGAGTAATTATTCTGTGTTGCACAGTGTTGAAAGTAACAAAGACACTGACTAGAAAATGTCTTCAAAACCGAAATTATGCATTGAAATTTCTAACGTCAATGCTCATTCTTGCTATATTTTTGTGAGATTTTTGCTATCTAGATATCTGAAGAAACTGAACATAAACGACTGTCAGCCTGTTGTGTTTGACTTTTGCAATTTTCTTTTTTTTTAAATCTCGGTTGTTCGGCTTTATACTTTAAAAAGTCTTCTTAAAGTTTCCTTCTTAAACACAAAATAGTTTGTCTCTTCTTATTTAATACACTGTTTAGTTTCAGCCTGCAGGACTCCATTGTAACTTGTATATTATATATTATAAAAGAAGTCACTGGTATCTGGCAGCAGGCATTAACACACATAAGTCGACCTTCGTCCTGCTGATGTTGTGCAGAATGGCCCACTATGTTCAGCATCATTTTGAGCTGAAATACTTATTTTCAAACACACCTGCAGTTCTTTTTCTTTTCCATTCATGCTGCTATTGTGAGACCGGTGTTTCTCAAGTTGTTGCATGTCCAACCGACTCGTTGATCAGACAATCAAACAAACAGAGGAAAATGAGACTGCAGGGGTAGCATCATTAATTATGTCGTTTTGAAGAGATTATGCATACGCCGCCTCGCCACCTGTTGCTTAGAACCCTCTCATAGCGCCTATTTGTGGACGTGTTGTGTTTTGAATTTAAATAATTAATCAGGATGATTATTACCGTGATAGTTGTGGCCATTTCGGCATCCGCTCTTCTACGCGATGATGAATATGTCTGCAGCAGAGTTGTCGCTGGTTTCAACACTTTTGTGCACGTAACACAGATGTTCTATTGAAAAGCTTTGGCATAAACACCAGATAGTATTACGGCTCTGTTTCCCCCCAAAATGGGACCGTGTTTAAAATAGATGCAGGTGGCGGGGCGGCTTCTCTGCGCTTTCTGGATGATGTTTCCTTATTGGCATTGTTACTCAAAGGTTTGAGATCAGTCTGTGGCTTTCTCGTGAAAAATGCCGGAATGCCGTCTCCGGGCAGGAAGCAGAAGAACCTTCCCAAGGTTGAGGAGTTCAAGTGATGGGATGAGGAATGATGAGATTGGCCACAGATTCAGACTGACAGACTGTTGTGGTGAAGAGGGAGCTGAGCTGTAAAGCAAAGCTCTCTGTTTCGTTGATCTACATCCCCACCTTCACCTGTGGTCATGAACTTTGCAGTTGTGGTAGTCTGGGTGTCTGATCGGGAAGCTCCCTCGTCGCCTCCCCTCACGTTTACGAGGAAGCAGCAGGACCACCGGAGGGATTCTGTCTGAGATGTTTGGTTTCCCTCGAGAAGGCCTGAAGGACATTGTGGGGGACAGAGAGGGACTTGGCTTCTTTCTGCTCTGAAGTTGGACTGAAGATACTGACACAACCGGGCAGGTATAGAAGACAGATGGATGTTCTTTGAATTATTGGTGGATGTTTCATTACTGAGGTGCAATGTGAGAAACTTGGGGGTTTGACCCCCACAGAATCTGTGCCAATAAGTCACAAGTGTCCATGAGCAAGACCCTGAACCTGGAACTGCTTCCAGCAGAAGCTTCACGCCTTATATGGCAGCCGTCACCATTGGTGTGTGTGTGTGTGTGTGTGTGTGAATGGGTGAATGTGACTAACAATGTCAAGCGCTTTGGGATAACTAAAGCTTGTAAAATGACATAGCTGCCCAAGTCCAAGCATCTCATTCATAGAGTATCTTCATTCTCATCATATAGATTTCCTCTCTCTCTTTTTTTTTTTAAGACTTTAGAATTATTGGTTCTATGGCTTCCTCCCACAGTCCAAAAACATCCATTTGAGCTGCATTGGTCCCTTTAAATTGCTGTGAATGTGTGTGTTTGCGCATGCATGCGCGTGTGTGTGTGTGCGTGTGTGTGTGTGTGTGTGTGTGTGTGAGAGACCATCTCTCTCTGAGAGTGTATGTACCCACGTCAGCTTGACCTGCGGTATAATCTCAAGAAATGGAAACCCGATTGCTTGAAGTCTCTTGTGTAATTGTTTCCCCACTATGTCACGTCAGCGGCTCGCTCCTGTTTGCAGGTCATGTGTTTTTCAGAAAGTGTTTGTTTTACCTCCATCCGAAACACCCCCGCCCCCGACGTCCTGAACCCCTCGCTGCAAATCACCGGTTTACTGATTGCCTCCAGTGAGCGTGCCAGTAAATAATGTGGTCCCTCTGTGTTGTCTCGCCATCTCTCATTGTGTACAGTAAACAGTCAGTGACTCATGACTCCTTCTCAAGCTTTGGGGTCACTTCACACCAACCGGCCCTCTGTTTACCCTCTGTCCATCTCCAATCTCCTCTCTGTTATCTCTTCCCTTCATCCTCCGTCCATCAGTCTCTTAATGCTGCTTCGACACACTTCCCGAGCCTTCCAGACAATATTAACATAGACACAGGTTTGCCGTGTATGCACATAGCCGACATGATATTTACTGAATGCGACCCAGATTTCTTTGCAGAAGTTGAACCAGCACATAGTCAAGCATAGTTATTAAAGACTCCGGGGCTCATTGGCGTACTTCGTCATTTAAATCAGGATTTGGTGTTCAGAGGCTTAGACGGCCAGTGCTTCTCGTAATCTGATCAAGCCTGTGAACTAGTCTTTCAATTGTTGAATCGATTTGGAGCTAAAGACACCGGGACTTTGGTGGTTTGCCAGCGTCGGGATCAAAACGACTCCTTTGGCTCAAAGTCTCTGGTGAGACGACGTTAATGATGATAAACAGCCTCGCTTTGAATTTCTAACAGTTTATTCCCCCCAGTGTGCCTTTATTATCTGTAACTGGATGTTTACAGTGCCGTGCATCCCTTTAGTCTAATACCTGCATACAAATGGCTCACAGATGACTGAGGAATCTCATTTAATGAGCAGAGAGACATGCCGAATGCTTCCAAACATGCGCAGGTCACGTTAATTATCGTAATGAGTCTCTTCCCACAGTCGTCACAATACCAAAAGACAGGCAACACTATTTTTTTGTGTATTAATTCGTACTTTTGATTGGTAAAGCTCACAAAGTGAGTATTTGCTTTGAAGTAAATCATTCTAAATCCAATATATGCAGATGTACAGTATGCTTGCTTTGACTCTTTTCTTGCTTGCACGTCTATAATGTATGAGGAATGGATACTTTAAAGTAAAGATCTTAACTGAATACCAGTCAATTTCATTCTGTTATACCAGTAAACAACTTTTTAGAAATTCGCCTGTGGAGTCACAAGTGACTGAAAGAAAGGATAAGTTTATATTTCCAAGTTGCACTGATGTTTTTGAGAGCTGTAATCTTAGTGAGAAAGTTCTTTCATATTTGAAATGTATGAATTGAAATTATGATAAAGAAATACATCTGGTCAATGGAAAAGATATAAAATTGGTCATAATTAGATGTTCTCTCTCTTTATAAGCCAGATTTCCTGACAGTACAATGAGCATTCAAAAAATTGTGTCCCGTTTTTGTTTGTCATATTGAAAAAGGAAAAATAAAAAAGCCCAAAATGTATTCAACAGCTTCCATTCAGTGATCCTTGATGTGTGATTCCAGAAAGATTGTCCATATTATTAGAAAATGAAAGTTAAACGTATTCAGATCTTCACTTTGGCTCGCCAAATTGTGCTCAGGTGTGCAACAATCTGATATAATCCTCCTGGAGACGGGTGTAGGATTGGCGTGAAGTCCACCTGTGGCAAAATAAATTGATTGAGAATAGCTTGGACAGACGTGTGTTACTACGGCCATTCAAAGCTTTGAAATCTGTCTTTCTCGACTCGTATTCAGCCACGTCGGGCACTCAGTGGTAGTTTTTTGTTATTGGTAACCCAGAACTTTGGAAGTTCTTCACAGAAATAAGCAGACGTAACAGACAGGTGATGTGTTTTTGGAGTGGCTGGATGGAAACCACTCCACAATAAAAGCTGCTTTGAGTTTCACAAACACAGAAAGGGGAGAAAAGGGAGAGTGTGGAGAAAAAGACTGGACAGAAATAGAAATTGTGTCTGATAAAGTCGTGGCTCTGCTCAGTATTGTGTCAAAACAGTAAGAAAAATCTCTCTGAGAGTATTTAACTGTAGCATAGACTCGTTTCTAGGACACAATGGAGGAAATATAGTTCATTTCCATCTACTGAGCATGTGCAGAAGAATTATTTATTATGGCCGTGGTCCACATGGAGTTGAGTGTTTTTGAAAAGTTCCACCTTGGAAACCGTTTAAAAAGTTGCATTTTCAGTGGTTCTGGGCATCATTGTTGTGTCAATGGGCCCCCAATACAAAATGAAAGTTTTGCGTTTTCGCTTGAAAACGTTGTCATGGAAACTGGGCATTTACTGTATGTGAACTACATTAATGTAATATAATGTTTGAAAAGTGGCAACATCACTTTTGTTTGCTGAGTTTGTCATGCGGACCTTGTTAGATATGGTCACTTGAGACGTTCTCATTAACTCTGGTATCTCAGAGAGGCAGTGTGTCAGGTGTTTTCAGGTGTTGTCAGTGTGTCAGGTGTATTTCTGGGTTTCCAGACCAGAGCCCCGTCCTCCTCGTGTCTCACACCAAAAGAAAAACCTGTTTTACGCGTTTGCATTTCGTTCAGCCGCCGCTCACATGAAAGCAGAGCTAAATTTTCGACAGGAGGAAACTGCACCGAGATCAGGATGCTGAATCTTTGGAGGTCTGACTTTGGAGGGCTCAATGGTTTTATTTTTCTGTATTACATGTGTTACTAGTATTGTAGTGAAGACCACCTAACCTTAGACGAGTCAAGACCAAGACCAGAGCATCCCAAGATCAAGAAAACACCAAGACTTTAAAGAGTCAAGACCAAGACCTTCAACAGATTGCTTGTAATGGTTTCCTCAGCATATAAATATATTACTTACATTGGCAATAACAGAGCAGTAGAGTGTTGTGTTTCTGGAAGGATGTATAAAAAAAAAAAAGAAGAAATATTTCTCAGTTCATATGTTTTCTTTGGGTTATAGATATTGTTGCATTGGATTATTATCTCCGAGTAAATAGCTGTGTGCTTTTCACACCACAGCTGGTGTGTGTTGCCCTCAATCAGGATTTTCAGAGTGAATATTTTGTTGTTCTTCTTCTTTTTACACTTTGCTCTTCACGATAAATGTTCCTGACAAACAGATGAAAGAATAGACTCCAAAACAAGCCGCAGGCTGCACAAGTCTCGGCTGTGTAAGTCCCGGTTATGGAAATCCGAATTGTATTTTTAGAATATAGACACGACGTGTTAAAAATATTTTCA
>OMNM01049537.1:0-10819 GCA_900302745.1 Parablennius parvicornis | reverse complement strand
GGGGCCCCCCCCCCCCATCCTTCGGGCTGTTACTGCAGTGGCAGGGAAATGCTAGTTTCCCTGCACTTTTAAACTCACACACCACATTCTGTCTGAGAAAACATGCCGGGTAGTTTTCTCAGTGACCAGGCAGCCCGGCGGGCTCCAGCTCGGAATTCAGAATAAAAATGGTCTCTGGTGAGGTTTTTAGTTCTTTCTTTTTTCTTTTTTTTTTCCTCCCGGCTCTGAGCGCTTACATCGTGTGGGCGATTAGAAAGGATTTGGCTCGCTTAAAATCTGAATACCAGCTACTTTCCTTGAAATCACCAGACGGTAGTGTAACGTCTGTGTTTAGGCTTTAAGGGTCAGAAAAATGTGTTTGACAATGTTTCCAAAATACAAAGACGCATCTTTTTTTTATGTAACAAACACGATAATTCTTTATTCTTGTTGTTCATATCATTTAGTGCTTTATCCATATTATTTTAGTGATACCATTGTATCATTTGTGACAACAGACATTTCTATCTCGTCTTGAGAGTCATGTCGAGATAAGCTGACAGATGTATACAACCGTCTTCATTGCGGATGAACTCCTTGATTTCTCCTCCTCGTGTCTGATTGCCGTTCCCTGCCCTGATGTGTTTCCCCTGTGGATTTTTGATCCTTGCCTGCATGACTACGCCTCAGCATGGTCTCTGACAACAACGTCACCAGCTCTGACCCCCGTCCGAATAATTGTTTCCGCTGACTGCTTGCTTCACCTCTCCTTTTCCTCACCACTTTAATAAAGCTGGCACGAGTGTTGTAAATTGCGGCATAGAGCCTTTCGAGTCTTCTCCCATTGATCTGCAACAATATGGTACAAGAGAACTTCTCAGGCCCGGAGTAAATTGAGTCCTAACCACTGTAACATCATTATTAACCTCAATATCCCATTTTTACATCAGCCCTCCCACACTTTTTATCACAAATTGAACAACAATTAAGCTGTAAGTCATTGACATATTAGTGGAGGTATTTCCAGACTTTCTGTCTTTTTTAAAGATGTTGTGGACTTTCATCAGGAGAGTGACCCTATTTAGTAGCTTTCCATGGTTGAGGGGAAAAATGGAGATAAGGGCAGTGATTCTTACTGATTCAACTCTAATGGATGCGTCGTAAAAGGTCGAAAAACCTACAACACATTGTCCTTGAAGGACCAGTGTGGTGGATCATCCTGAATAAACTCTGTGCTTGCAGTGAGTTCGGTGTTTGTGGCGTCTCCTCACCTCATCCAGATGCACCAGGAAGGTGACGTTGCTGCCCAGGTTGGCGGTGAGTTTGCCATCTTTGGTGGTCAGCACGAGTCCTTTCGGGGGCCTGTTGGGGCACTGCTGCTTCCTGGCTGTGTACATTTCCTTAACTCCTTTAGTGCAGTTGTTCAACACCACTTTGCGGTACCTTTTGTAATAAAAACAAAATCCAAGACAAAAAAAAAACAAAAAACAAAAACAAACCACACAATAAAAACATGTTTTATTCAATTTAGTGTCACCCCCTTTGGATTTTAAACCATTCCGCTTGAGTTTGTGCTTTTCACGCAGTTTTGTCAGAGTCAGCAGCAGCTCCGTCTGAACAGGCACCAGACTCGACGACAAGTGACAACACAAGCTGCGTCAGAGGCTCAGACACGTTGGGAGGCTTAATCACAGTCATGGTGACTAAAAACACTCCCGCTGTGATTAAGCTTTGTAAGGTGTCTGTCCCCCGGGGATCTTCCAAAAAAAAAAAAACAACACGCGTCTCAACGCGTCGCTCCGACACAACAAGAGACAAACGGATCATAATGGGAAGCAAACGATCACGCAGATATGCGCTTTTGTTCTCGTCGGAGTTATCGTCGCTAACAGGACACGCCGCCGTGGCGGTCGCGCCGGCTTCGGGGGGAACGAAAATGCCTGCGGATCAGTGCGAGCCCGGCTGAGTGGAGGGATGACAAAGGGAAAATAAAGTAGCGACGCTCTGATCAATCGGGTAGAGGCGAGAAAAGGTCAATATTCATTACAGAGTGTTTGATTGGTGGCGGCCCAGTCGATCACACACAATGACTGCGAGATAGACTAAACAACTAAATGGGCGTTACTTAAACAGTGCTTTCGACGGCACATTAATTGTCGGCTTTTATCCCTGGCCAGGCAGTTGTAGCACATTTATGACGGGTTATCAACTATAACAGTCACTTTTGATAAGTGCAGAGTCGCTTACGATGCCCTGCAGAACAGCTGCGAGGTGTTGGTCAACAGTGGTGTTTGAAGTCCGTATGACACATCTGCTGTTACTCAGTTCATAAATCATTCATTCTCTGTCCCCCCAACTTCTTCATCAAACCGACTTCACATCAGAACAGCTGTGAGGATGTTCCTGATGACGACTTTCTCTCTCAATTAAACCACATTCTTAACTAAGACTAGTTGACTTTTCTTAAAAAAAAAAAAAAAAAAAACAACTGTCAATATTTTGCATAATTGAAACAGCAACAAAATATAGTATAATATAATAAAACTATATAATATGATATACTTCAGATCAGACTGTGTTTGTTTTGATTATTTATTTACTGTTTTGTTTGTAAATAATTACATGAATAAAATCAATGATTTTGTTGTTTGTTTGTTGCGTTTTATTTTGTTGTTGTAAATTTTTAAATTTGTTTTTCACATGTATAAATTCATTCATTCATTCATTCATTAAATCCTGCTGAAGTGTAACTTTGACAACTAGTTACTTTTTCTTTTTTGTATCTCGTAATGAAAGCGTCATTTTTCAAATCGGTGATAATTAACTGTAAACGTTTACTAACACTACAACAACATCTGCTTACAACAACATCTGCTTTAATGTTTAAACAGTTCAGACCATAGAAAGACATTACAAGTAACTTTACAGAGAAACCCGTTACTTTTTATTCTGCTGTAACAATCTATCAAACTCCACTAGCTTTCAAAGAAACTGGTAACTGTAGTCCATTACAGCTACTACAGTACATCTTTATATATAATATTAAGACAGGACACACATTATCCTCAGACACCAGTAATGTCTCTACTTTTTGATAAAGTGTCGAGTAACTGTAATCAATTACTACTCCTAAAATAAGACACTTCACTGCACATTAAAAAGGAAGGACACACAGAAGATGAACATTAAAAGTAACTAGTTACTTTACATTTTTGGTAACCAATGAAGTAACTTAAGCGGTTTTCAGACAAATAAGTAACTGTAATAACTTACTATTATTAGTACTACTACTACTACGATAATACAGCTTTGTACACATTTATTACAACAGGACACAATGATGGAGAAAATTACAAGTAACAAGTTACTTTTTATTCCCAGTAAACCTGGTAAGTAACCCTAATACTTTTGAAGTAACTCAGTAATCTGTACTGTTAGCCCTGTTGGTGAGACTCTTACCCGGTGCTGTTGAGGTAGTTCTGGCCCTGGCTGCAGCTGCGGGAGACGGTGGACGGGTTGAACCAGAAGGCGGGTCGGCAGTTCCCGTCGCCGCGGCGCTCGTATCCGTAGTCACTGCAAAAAGAAGACCAGGATCAATACCTGCACGGGAAAGAGGAACCTGTCGTCCTGTTGTGTGTTCCCACATCCACATCTTATCTCTCCGCCTGACCGCCGACCGTTTGTCTGCCGTCGTTATTGCGTATTGATCCCAGCTGATAAATGCGGCATGGCGGCGTGAAGCTGCACAGAAACGCGCCTCGGAGGGGAAAAATTTGCCGCCCTGCGTACGGCCGACTCTCAGTCTGCTGCCAGCGTTTCCAATCACCGCTTGATTTACATGTTACACAGCAAAGTAAGCAACTGCCCGCTGGAATAACACTCTGGACATTGATTTATCAATTGTTTACACGGACGGACACGTACAGGCCAGTCCGGTTCGATTCCGTGATCACAACAGTGTGAACTTTTCATTAACGGCCTGTCAGGGCCGATATGCCGCACAGATGCACATGGACAAACAGGTCACAGGTCACACCGGAAACGAACGGTGCTGCAGATCCCCGCTTTCCAAGGTCTGATCAAGTGTCTCATTTTGTTTTCTTTGGAATGTGCAACTGTGATTCCGATACCCTTTATGCAGGTGAAGAGTCGGCCCGTCATGTGATCCCCGGCTCCCCTCAAATTGGGATGTCTGGATGTCTTTGACATATGTGGATGTAATGTACTGCACCTTTAATCTGAGGTGTCCAAACTGTTGATAACGAGGGCCAGAATTACCGTATTTTCCTGAATAGAAGTCCTAACTTTTTTTTTAATGTTGTTGTTTGTAAGTCATACATATTATATCATACTGCAACTTGCACATAAAACTATCATGATATATACCCTTTGAGACCGCTCGGTGTCACTGTATGACAACATAATAGTTACTGTCAATATTATATTGTAAAAAATATACACTCGAGAATAAAATTGAATCTTTGCTCTTCAGATATCATGACTGTTCGGAAGGGGGTGCAGCAGGGCTTTGAATTGGGCCCCTTGATGTTTATTATTTATATCAATGTAATTTGGGGAAAGAAAAATGTTCAATATGCAAACTAGGTTTTTTTTTCTATAGATGACACTGTCATTTGTTTTTTTGGAGACACTGTGTTGTTGGCTGTTGAGCACTTGCAAACTGTTTACAATGAATTTCTGTCATTGAGACTCGTACTAAATGCAGATCAAACAAAAATGAGGAACTTTATTAGATGCAGAGACAAATCAAATTTTTCGCTCGACTGTATGTAATCTCAAGGAACTCCTATTGAGACTGTTACTACCTTCAAATGCCCCGGTATCATCCTTGATGATAGTTTGTCTTTTATAATCAATATTGAAAACCTGGCAAAGAAATTGAAATGAGACTGGGTTTTTATTTCTATTATAAATCGAGTTTTTCTTTTGTTTTGAGGAAGATGCTTGTTGCTGCATCCTGCACATCCAGCGTTTTGCACTTCTTTTTGCTAATAATTGTACTTTTCCAATATCAACTAATAAAAAATTTGGGCCTTCAACGGACTAACATTTTGCCCATCATTCAATGATATCATATATTGAAATTACCTAAAAAATCATTTGAAAACGTTAATTAGTCCAACCAATAATGTAATCATATATAAATAAGACTGCACCTCATGGTAATAAAAGAGTTTTGTGCAGTTTCGATACAACGGTAAACTAGTCATAATCGTTTGAGGATATACACTATGCTGCAGTCTCTCTCAATTATGGTTGTAATTTGTTAAAAAAAAAAAGAAAGAAATATTATTACATTATTGGCTTTATTACATTTAAAACGGTCAAAGTTATTAGTTTATTGGTTGCTGTGGGCCTGCTTGGCCTGAACACCGGAGCTGTTGTGTTGTACATGGCCCATAAGCTGAGGTAATAGGTTTGATATATCATCATCAAGACTGCAGACATCATGTTCAATTACCCAGATACTGTAAGACATAAATCCACTCAAACACTGGCTTCTCTTTATGTCCTGCACGTAAATGACACCCACTTTCAGTCCTGCAGAGTCACACACTCTGTGCTGAGTCACATTTAATCTCTTGAACCATCCTCTTTTTCCCTGCAACCACCTTTCACGTATTCCCTAAAAAGTTTGTGCCATGCTGATTGTGATCCAGACGGACTCTTCACATCAAATTAACTTAAAGGATTTTCTTTCCCCCCCCCATGCCTTTTGTAGCATGTCAAGCTAGCGCCGAGTTAACTCCCAACAGAGAAGATAGACGGAATCATAAAAACTAACTTTGCACGAGTTCAATGGAAACCAATTAGCGCTCTGTCTGCCCTTCTACAAACACTATTCATATAACGGCGGTATGATGCGATGGATTTTTTTTTCTTCTTCTTGCTGGCTGTCATTACAAGATTAAAAAAAAACAAAACGAAAAAAGAAAACAAGCGTTTAGCATTTGCATACAAATTGAAAGTATTTACACCTCCACATAAAAGAAGCTCACGCAGACACAGTGGAGGCTCCAATTATGAGCAAATTGTGTAAAACCAACCCAAAGTTATCAGATTATTGGAATACACACAGCAAATGGAGCAAATTAATGAGACGCATGGATCGCATATGCAGTGGTCCCAATGTAGCCGCTGTGAACGAGCCTCAGCTGTGTTTAGATGGACTCAGTTGGTCAATTCACTCATCACATCACAAGACGTTCCGCTTTTTTTCCTCTTCCTGGCAGTGAACATCAATTCTTTAAAACATTGCAGCATTTTTCTACGAGAGCAAACATTTATTAAGCTAATTCTCCTTAGAAATAAATCACCATGTCCGCTCAGTGGGTTTTATCGGTAAATTAAGTTATAGTTATTCGAAAACCTTTACGAAAATGAAAGAAAGTGGATGTAGACACAAAGTTCAGCTGAGGATAGCGTTTGTTTTTAGAGTTGGAGGTGGATAAACGAGGGCATTTTAGTTGGCTTAGACAGGTTATAATGGTATGTGCAAGAATGCAGGTGAAAATAAATCCCTGTATTTCAGGAAAAACATCAGTTTAAATAACCGGCAATTACTCTTGATGGCTTTAAGAGTATTTTTATCCACCATCACTCTAATATTTTCTGTGCTGTTTACCTATTAGCTAACCTGAGATTGACTGTCAGCTGAGTGCTCACTCTGTATGCCGATGCTCAGCCTGTAATGTAATGTAATTTGCTAATAAGCATTAAAAGAGTGTTAGTCAAACAACAAAATAACCTGTTGTTTTCAATAAACTGAGTCATGTTGGCTTCACTGGAATGGATTTTAAATGGTTTACTTCTTTATTCATCGTTTCTTTTCTTTTTTTTACATTAATGGATAAGCAGTTTTCTTGAGGACATGAAGTAACAACTGGGGTTCCACAAGGTTATATTTTGGGTCCTCTACTATTTAATCCAAACATGATGTAATCAGAAAGCATCTTTGTTCATGTTACACTGATGACACTCAGCTCTTCTTGAAGATAAACACGACTGAGTGTGTTCTAATGAAGTGTTTCTCTGATATAAACTGACATACAACTTTTTACAGCTTTTGATTTCTTCTTGTACATTGTACATCATTTCATTAGATCTTATTTTCTTTTAATGTATATTTTAAAATATTTTTTTCTTCTAACACTTTTATCAAACATTTGCTTGTTACCTTCTGAAAGGTGACATTTAAATAAAGATTGACTGTTTAATCTCACTCACATTTGGAAGCTGCCCAGTATAAATCAATTAAAGGATTCAAATCCTGAAGAGACTTAGGAGGGGAAAATCCTCATCCTTTGAAAGGTTCAGCATTACAGACCAAACTCTGGAGTTAATGAAGTTCTCCTTCAGCAGACAATGAGGAGAAGCATAATCCCCCTCCACTGTGGTGGAGAGAAGAAGCCGTGGTCTTACCATTCAAAGTCATGAGCCCGGCAGATGCAGGACTCGGCGGACAGGATGCGAGAGTAGTCCTTTCCCAGCATGCAGTAGTTTCCAGGCCGGCGCTTCATGTAAATCTGCTTCTGTCCCATCACACACGGCTCGCCCTGGTGGAGCAACAACAACTGAGAGATTAACGTCTTTAAGGCACAAACTGGACACACAGTTACACTTTCAGGAGTCGGCTAATCCACTCTGAGCATGCTCAGTGTGTCACAAGTTAGAAATCAAGTTTATCTACAAGCCTCTTGTGTAGATTGTAGCATATAGTGTTTTTGATCAGAGCTGTGATGTGACTTATTTCCTGTCTGGGTTAGTTGGTGTGATCAAAAGAGTTAAAGATTATTCTGTTTCGGACCAAATGCAGTCAAATATGATTGCAGTTGGGCCAGAAGAGTAATATAGAACCAAAGTAAACTATAACAATTCACAATTGAAGGAGGATACAATTAAATGCTGAAAATGTGAAAATTGTGGGACTGATTCAGATCAAATTTTATATCGATTTTCTGATGTAAGGCAGTGTTGAGTTCATACTCAGCAGTTTGAAATGATAAGGAAAAACATTTTTTTAAAGACAGAAATGTGTTGTAGTTAAAAAAAAATGTGACTGAAAGTTCTTTAATGTGTTGTTTTGCTTAAATGTTTTTATTTCCAATTTCCCAAAAAGTTATGTTGTTTTATTGCATCTGAATGTGTATATCGTAACATGATCTACACAAGGTACCTATTTAAAGCCATGTTTATTCGAAGTTTTCAAAACTTCCGTTGCACTTTGGCTGTCTGTTTAAATGACACCCGTGCACAGAGCCACTGAAAATGACGCATTCATAGAAAGGCTTTTAATCTGGAATGTTTCGAAAATGGTCTATCTCCGTGGAAACAGGGTAAAATGCAACTTTTATGAAACGCTATTACCGAGGATGTGCACCCCAGTCACTAAATAGTAATAACGCAAATAAAAAAAAAAATATTGGCATCATACATTTAATACTTTTTAAGCAATACTGTACACACCTTCGCTCACACGGTTTTAGTATTATGTCCGTGTTTCACATGATGTCCATCTGTCCTTGTGCACTTTTCATCTCTACACTTGGACCTTTTCATTCTTTCTGTTTGAGACTGAACCATCTTTTCTGAGTGTTTTCCAGTCACAGCACAAGCAGTTAATAACAGGCACATAAAACTAGTTTTTATCAGGTTCTGAATCCACCAACGTCAAATTGATATGAGATACAATGACAGAAATGTGAAAGATGTTGCAACAACCCTCAGTCCCAGTCTACCGGAAATGTTTTTTTTTTTTTTTCTTTAATATATTTTTCACCTGATTGTGAAGGTGCCAGGTCTGGTAATCCTCCTCTGTGCACTTTCTGGTGAAGATGGATTTGTAGTCGATCTTGAACAGCTGCCACTCAGAGCGATGGCTGAAGTGTCCGAAGAAGCTGCACAAATAAAAACATCCGGAAGAAATTCTGAGAAAATTCCCTGGAGCGTTGTTATGACACACATGCTTCAAAGCTGGGAAATGTGTGGCACGCTGGCCAATTACGGGCCTTTGATGGCATTTGAGTGGGCAATAATATAGAATCTAATGACAAATAGTATACGTTAAATCCAACATGACAGCTTTTCTCACCTTGTTTTATGTCACTGTGCATAACTCAAGCTTGGGGATGAACTTTTAGTGGTCTTTCCTATATCAAAACTAACATCTGCTAATTGGGTGAAATGTGGGTTGATGGGAAATGATAAAAAAGAATAATGCAAATTGTGAAGTGTTTTTCATTATGTGGAGACATTATATTACTTATTCACTCACATCAAACAGATCAATTACTAGTGCTTTGAAAGTGTGTGGAGGAAAATCCAAGAACTCCTCTGGTTGGAAGGAATTATAACTTATCAAAATGTTATGATATACAACTTGTTATTGAGATAGACATTTATTAATCATTGCCCACCTCTTCTTCAAGATGTATTGAAAGAATTAAAATGATTTCAATACAGTAAAATCCCTGAAACCCATATACATGGCAAAGTAGATTCCTTCAATCGAATCAAATTAAAGAGCTTTGCTTTCAAGGAAAAAAAAAACCCCTCCAACTCCCTTCAGCAATAACTTCATTCTTCATGCAGCCTGCAAAGCTACAGATGTTAATTCTTTCCAAAATATGATTCCGCATTTTAAAGACTCACGTCATGATCTGGTTCTGGGCTCCAGCCTCCACCAGGACTCCGTCCACGAACAGAGGCACAGAGGAGAAGCTGTGCTGGGTCCACTGCCTCCCCTCGTCAAAGCTCACCCTGTGTCAGGAAAGCACAATGCTTAAATTAAGGCTGATCATAGGAAAGGACTGAATCGCTGCTTGGTCTCAACAGAAGCTCAATATGATAATCAAAATCACTGAATTCAAGGAAAGAACATGATTGCTTATCAAGCAAAGAGGCTTGACAGAACATGAAGAGTGTAAAGGATGTGTTTCGGTGCCAAAGCACAGACCAAAAAAAAACAACACAAATCTTAGGAACTCGTAAAAACAGGAAAAGCCTTCATCAAATGATCAAGACCAAGTTTAACAGTAAGAACCTGCATCAGCTGCATAAGGCCCAGTTTACATGTTTTCAAGTGAAAAATGGAAGCTTTCGTTACATTCCGGGTGCCACTGGAAACTCAACTTTTTGAAAATGGTTCCCGAGGTGGAACTTTTTGAAAAAGGTCCAACCCCTTCTAAAACACTGGTACTGTCCACGTGCATCACAGATGTTGTGAGCAGTTTTGCAAGTACATGAGTAGATGGACAATAACAAAATTTGCCTCCAGAGAGTCATGACTCCCAGTCCACAGTTACTTGGGAGTTTTATAGTAGAATCACCTGTGAGAGTGATCCAACTTGGTCTTGGACTGTCTGTGTACTTCCACTGTTAATGTTTATAGTGTATTTTTCTCTGTGTGCGCATGTGCTTTCATTACAAAAACAACCAACTGCACCAGCTCGTGGCCTGGTATGCTAACGATATCATTTTTAGCATTTCTGCCATATCCTTGTAAATGGGCATCATTATCAAAATGTTACCGAGTAAACACAAAACTTTTCTGAAAGGCAAACGCAAAAAAGATGCATGTTCACTAGAAACAATTCCTTGTAAATGAGGCCAGAGAGACAGCATCACTGCTTAGTTAGAAAGCCACATGGCACACAGAATTCAGAAACAGTCACATTGTTATTCATTTTAGAATAGCATCAATTCCTAGTGAATGCTGGGAAAAAGGAGCAGTGTTAATGTGCCATTTCCTACACAATTGTTGGGAAGTTTGACTGCATTCTAGTGTATTTTCATTCTTCTCCACCAATGCATCGAAATT
>OMNM01049536.1:0-11670 GCA_900302745.1 Parablennius parvicornis | reverse complement strand
TGCAGCTGAAAGCTTCTCAAACTTCTCGTCATCTACTTAAAATGTGACTTTCAAGTTCAGGTTTAAAAACAATAACGAGATAAACTGAATCCTGCTTACCTTGAATTTTAGTTCCAGCAAAAACCAATAACAACCCCATTGACTCTTTATCAAACAAGTGACCATATTTGGTAACTTCCACTTCTCATCCCGTTTTCTTCAAACAGATAATCATAAAGTCAAAACCATAGGATAAAACATTCTTGAATTGCTTCGGTAAATATTGAGATAGTTGTTTCTTGGTGGTACATTATCACCACTTAGCTCTGGCACAGCATATTTACGTCTCAGTCAGTTGACCAGATTGATGCATTTACCCGAATGTACAATAAATAACCTATAAGAAAACCTGCTTCAGTAAAATATTTTACCAATAAAATTTGTTCAGCTATTGCCCACTATTTTAAGTAATTTTCTTATTCAGGTACTGTTTTAGATTGCAGATGATACCTGAAATAATAATTTTACTTATGAGCAGGAATGCTCATTTTTGACAGAAACCTGATAAGAGGTTTATCCAATATAGAGACTTTTCCAGCTAGATAAGATAAAATGTGCATGTTTTTGTCCAGCATAATGGTTTCCCTTCCATTTCCACCCTCCTAACCCATTATTGTTACTTGTGCGTGTGCAGAGGAACTATTTACCGTGGAGAAGGTGTGCGTGGGTCACAGGGGGAAAATCGAAAGCGTTAAAGAAAAGTTCCACCTGAGAGCCCGTATAAAAAAAAAAAAAAAACTCAAAGTTGCAGTTGATCCCACCGGCCCCCCCAATAGTAAAGAAAGTTTTGCGGTTTTCATTGCCATGTGAACAGAGCCTACATTATCTGTAGTTTGTTGCTTTAGCTCTATTTGGAGAAATGCAGTACTCCTGTTTTCAGGCTTTTGTTTTCCTAGTAGGTCTTAGTTTCTTCTCTTTTTTTTCTTTGGTTCTGGGAGAAAATCTCGCTGACGGTCCACCGAATGGTTTCGGCCGGTGTCTTCCTCTCCTCTTACTTTTAGCTGGAATCTCCTTCCTTTTTTTGTTTCAGTCCACTGAGTTTAATTTGATTTCTTTTTTGAACCCTATTTAATGAGGCAAGGTGAATTTGTGGCGTCCCTTTCTCCTTCCCTTCAAGGTGGCACTATGCGGTGGTTGTTTGCACACACTTACCTCACACTGATAAAAATCCATGTTTGACTTTCGGTCCGTAATTTGCATGTTCTCTCAAAGGGTTTTTCTCAGTCTACCCTTCTTGCAATCAAGAGACATGCCTTTAATGGTAATTAATATCTGGAGTCTCTAAAGGTGTGAATGTGGTTTTAGCCCAATGATAGACTGTAAACCTGTCCCATTGATTAAGAAATCTTCCCAAGAACCGTTTTAAGAACAGGTAAAGTTCATATTGAAAAAGGAAAAAGCAAGCTGACTGTCCCACATAAAATTAAAATAAAAGGGGGTTGATGTTACTTGCACTGTACCTTTATTAGATGATTGAAAAGAGTCAGTTAAGGTTAGATGTAATGTACATAAGACAATCATTTTGCCCAAAACTGATAAAGGAAAACAATCACAGGCATTTAGCACATTTCATCAAGGTGAATGTATCAAATGTCATTCAATTGTTCCTGTATTCATAGAAGCTCCTCTCACGGCATTTGTGTGTCATTTGAACACCAGTTCCCAGCTGAGTTTCGTAGGTGACCTTATGCTGCTGGCTTGAACATGGGGTCCTCGGCGAAGACCTGTTCCACCAGGCTGTGCCCTGGCGCTGGAGTGGGGCACTTGGCTGAGAGTGTGGATGGGAGGTTCCCGATGACGGGTTCCGTCATCCCAGGAATCTGGGGGTCGGGCTTGAGGGGCAGAGTGACTCCAACCTCTGGTCCCGCAGCGGGGACGTCGGGGAAGGACGGCAGGATCATGGGCTGGTCCACGGCGGCCATCATTGTCACCAGGCCCTCTGGGTGGTCGTGAGCTTCTGTGTCATGCTTGTGCTCGTGGTGATGGTGGTGGTGCTCGTGCTCGTGCAGGTGAGCGTGCTTGTGGTCGTGATCCAGAGCTATCTCGTGGTCGTGCTGATGGGTGTGCGTGCCGGCAGCGTGATTGTAGTTGTGGTGCTGGTTGGGGAAGTCGCTGCTGTGGTCGTGCGCCTTGGCGTGGTGGGCGTGCACGTGGTCGTGGTTGTGGCCGTGGTCGTGAGAGTGGTCGTGAGTGTGGTGGTGGTCACTGTTGGCGGCGTGCTGATGGGTCTGGTCATTGTGAGAGTGGCTCTTGGTGTGGTCGTGTGCGTGGTCGTGTGTGTGTGCAGGGTCAGCGGCATGCGCTTTGTCTTGGTTTGGGCCATGTGTGTGTGAATCACTGTGACTGTGGTCGGTCTCTCCGCCCAGCAGGTGCAGCTTCTTTTCTCTGTCTGCAGCCTGGAGAAAACAAACACAAAGATAACCAACGTTGTGTGATGAGTGAAAATTCACCTCGAATTCAAAAAAAAAAAAAAAATACATTTTACAATTTTTTTAGTTGGAATTTCATATTCTCCACAAAAATAATGTAAAAATTGGAATATTGTTACGTTAAACTGTCTTTTTTTCGGTTCCTGAAAAACAGTGTTGAAAGTCTTAACAGCTCACCCTGCGCTTGTGGTCATATTGTAATTTGGCATCCAGAAGAAATGTATTCATAATTGTATAATTTCTGCATAGCAAGGGATATCTGCTCGAGCTAGTAAGGATGTCTAATGAATACCAGCTGCAAAAATATTGTCAAATCAAGTGTGTAAATACAAGCTTTTAAGATACATGCTATCTTCATTTTATGACAAAAGATATAAAAACTACATAAGATGAATATAAAACAGTTGTAAAATTTAACTGTGGTGGTTTTAATCCAGTACTAAAAATATGAATAAAACTCCAGATTATACCATAACCACGATTATGCAAAATAAGCTCAAGTGTGAACTGCAGCTATTTATGATTAATTAATAACAGATTGTACTTTAAAAAAAAAAAAGTCTGATTCCCACCACTCGTCTAATTTTTCAGGAAACGGACTAAATTTTCTTTGCTATGCAGATAAGACCCAAATCCACTTCCACCAACTTGTTTCCTTGAAAGTCTCCTGCATGTAAACTTTAGTTGCTCAAAAACTTGTTTTTTTTTTTAATAAATTCTGGGAAAGACTCTTCAAATTTCTTCAGTTTTACTTTCATATATACTGTATATCTCAGGACTTCGATCCCTCCTTATGTTTTAACCTCTATGAGGACAGTTCAGAGTACAGTGAAAGGATCAGAGTAACTTATAGTTACAGTTATACACACTGAAACTTCAGGGATTGTAGAATGATAGTGACATCAATAATGACTGAATGCTGAGACGTTTGTTTTCCATTTGAAGAATACGATTGCTTCCAAAAAGTTTGAAAACGGAATTCATTGTGATTTAGAGATAAGCCATTATTAAAATCCTTTTTTTTTTTTAGAATAAAAACATAAATTCTTTTCAAACTCAAATCAATAAAAGATCTTTAACTCATGATTAAGATGCTGTACCCACCCTGGCAGTCATTGTGTAATAATAAAAGTAATACCTGAATGCCTGAAGCATGATTTCAGAATATTTTGTGGTTGACTTTCATTGCTAGAACTCATTTGAATTCATAGCTTGTTTGACTTTTGATTAAATCAACTCATCCATTTCCTAGTTACCCTATTTTATTTTGTTCCGTCATTCACCATTTCTTTTGATTGTCAAAAAAACTACATAATCATGAAACATCAGAGAAAGGTGGCTGACTGGAAACAAGGCGAGAATGATCTCTTCTTGTTGCAATCAATGAGATGTCGTAGATACTGACGTCACGTGTTTGCAAGCCTCACCTCAGGTTCCAAGAGCTTACAGTTCACGGTGAGATCAGTTTTATCTAACGGCTGCTGGTACAGAGACGCTGTGCAGAAGCCCTTGTGCTGGAGGAGACAGGAGCAAGACAAGCATGTGAGAAAAGTGAGCCCATACGACTGAATTACGATGCTTTTTGATATAAACATAACTGAATTAGAGTTATGATCGCCAAAAAAAAAAGGCTAAGAGAAATCCATAATGAGTTGTAAATTTGTATGCATGAAAATAAGACTTACAGCAAACTCGCAGTCCATTTTGGGGCACTTATCAAGAACAACTCCCTCAGTGCCCTTTGCACAGGTGGTCTCCTGGATGACGAACTCCACGTTGTAATACATCATCATGGCCATCTGGAACAACAGAGAAAGAAAGAAAACATCTGGTTAAGAATTGGCGCAGCAGGAAGCCCATGACACTTGATCCTGGCTCGTATGTTTCCATATCGTGAAAAAGCTGTTGGATCACATTTCGTTTTGCATTAATCACAAATGCGAGCTTTGGTTTGGGCGCAGGTGTCAAACGAATCAGATCTGGATGTTACGTAGAATATATCCATTCTCCGAACATAAACTCATGTCATAAACACACCCCAGCAGTGGCACGGTTCACTTGGAACAGAGAGAAGAGGTTGGCCAGCCCGCTGTCCTTGTTGAACTTCTCCAGCGCGAGAGACACAGTCTTCTGAACCATCTCGTCGTCCTTGGCAATCAGAGTTGGACAGTCGGGACACTGCTCAGCCACTTTAGCTGCAGGAACTGTTGAAAAGAGAAAGCTGCTTTTTAAAAGCACGTTTTTGCTTCTTTTGCATCTCACATATAATATCGATAGCAGGATTTATAAATAGAAATTCTTTAAAAATTGTATAGGATCTCTTGTGTTTTCATTTAAACGTGAGAAATAAATGTCGAATTTTGGCAATTGCCTTTACTTGTAGGACTCTTCTTACCTGGTCTGACAATGCAGTTGTATTTGTAGAGACGCACCACTCTGTGCACTCTACTGATGTAGATGGCAGTTTTGCATTGTCCATATATCTGCACAAACAAAGCAATAATTCAATATTTTCAGTGCTGCAGATGTTTGAAAAAGTGTTAATGTGTTATTTATTTTAACTTTTCCCAAAACAGAGAGTCTTAGTAGGTTTACCTGTTTGGACCAAATGTATATGTGAAAATACAACCCTCGTTAATTTTAATTTAGCAACACGCATTTACTTGAGTTTGTCATGCAAGACAGATTTCAATGTAACTGACATTAATTAGTGCCAAAATACACTGCAGGGATTCATTTGACAAGATAAAACCCTTACCTTTGGGTGAAGACGTGGCCATATAGGAAACCATCAATGTATACGTGTGAAAGTGGACATTTCGTAATAGCAGCGTGTGCATGTGTGTTCTCTAACCGGTGTGTCGTGGACGGGACGAGGCTCGCAGGTCTCGGAGTTGTCCCTGATCAGAACACTGCAGTTGGTTTCCACGACATCCAGGGTCAGGTAATAAACGACACCGAGCTCTCCCTGTCGCATAATGTCCAGAAATACACACATCATGTGGATATCAAGCAAGGTTTAGTGAAAAACTTGACAATTGGTTGATCTGTTTTCTACCACACAGCTAATAGACTATTTGTCTTTTTTTTAGATGGGTGATGATTAAAAGTGAAACGTGTGAAGAGAGTCTTAACTGACAGCAGATCATTGTCGGTAAAAAGGATCCTATTATGCAAAACTCACTTTCCAATGGTTTTCCAACAATAACATGCATCCCTATTCCCTATACCTTGTCATCTCTCTCCCTGGCTTGTTTTGATTTTAAAAAGTGTGTTGCTTCAATGACCGAATCAGAAATCGAACCCTAGATAGTGTCATCGCGGGTTTAACCAATTTCAATCAAGGTAGGATCACCCTTTGACCCTCCCACAATTAGGCCGCTCTGCTCTGGCACATGGCTCCATGGGAGAAGGTACTTCCTCCTCTTCCCAAGATGGGCATGTGTGGGTGGAGCCAGTCCAGCTCACACAGACAACAGCAGATTCTGAATGCAGCTCTTATGATCCAATTTTCAAATGGCTGAAAATCAAGGAAAAGGCTGATTTTGTAAAAACTTTGAACACAACTTTTTTTTTAGAACAACAAGACCCATGTGAAAGTATTGAAAAACTATATAACAGGAGCTCTTTAACGATGGCCTGTATTTCTCGCTATGATCGCTATTATGAATGCAACGTGCTTCGAGTCTGAATGCTGCAAACCATGCCGCATAGGGTGTTAATATAACAAACCTCAATGCAATGTAGGTTTTTTTTTTTTTGTCTCCCCCCCCACATTCCTCCACACAGCTAGCTTTTCTGGAGCACATTCAAGAACAACAACGTGTGGCGACTCGCTGTTTGGAGGCAGCTGTGTAAACATGACCTCTCTTCTTGATGAAGACTTCACTTGGTTTCAAGAAAAAAAAAAAAACTTAATTTGAGCGAGATCTGGAATGTATAATGGGATTTTAATAAGCTTCAGCTACTTCAAGCTTCTTGCATGTTTGTTGGAAAACTTTTCACATGTGACTGAGGCTGGTTTCATATCACATACAGACAGAAAAAGCAAAGTAGAGTTTTAATGTTTCCTGTCACTTTTATTATACTAGTCGTGTATTTCTTTAAAAATAGATAAGCATGCAAGTTTAGCTTCTAAAGCATTAATTCAATGTTTGAATAGGATTTATTAGTTACAGTTATTGGTTCATCTTGTGTAAAATGCACATTTGAACATCTTAAACTGGAATTCATCATGAAATCTATTGTTTCTGAGGATGAAATTTAAAAGGTCAGGTTTAAAACTAAAACTCAACCGATCGTCGAACTGCGTACATTCATCCTTCATTCCCGACACCACCTGAAAACACGCTTCGTCGTCATCATCATCTCCACTCAGTGGCGTGACTTACGTGCATCTTCATGTGGACGTTGGACAGTCGCAGCAGGTCGAAGGTGTAGCCCTCCTTCCTGTCTTGGTTGATCTTGTTGAGGGCCAGTTTGGCTGCGTTTTTAGCCAATGCGTCTTCGCATGAACCCTGCTGCAGTTCGCCCTGCTCCACCGGCGCCCCGTGAGAACATCCTACCAGCAGCAGCACTGACAACAGCACACAAGTCTTCATGGTAAACCCCTGGGATGACCCTCTCTCCCTCACACAAAGTCACACACGCAGCAGAGATGCCTGGAGAAGGAAAGCGTGACCTCTTATATCCTTCTCCGGGTCACATGGTCCTATCAAAGAATGGTGCATCTCATCTGTCTCTCAGCCAATGAGCCACGGTAAAAAAGAAAATTGCACAATGAAGCTTATCAGTTGGTAGATAACCAGCCCTGCAGCATGCTCTCGTCTGTAGGATCAATAAGGACAGTCGGAGGGTTTGAAGTCACTTGATCTACTCATGTTGCTGCATTCAAAGGGAAAACGCACCATTGACAAAATTAAAAGCACATAGACTTTGATTGGATCAGAGGGAAAAGTGTCTGAGCAATCAGGCATTTAAAAAAAAAAGAAGAAAAAGAGTGGCGATTCAAAATGAAATGCAACTAGTTTTACACTACTGAAATGAGTTTCTCTCGACCGTGTGTCCTGTTTTAATAATGAGCAGCATTATTGATGAGATAAGACGACAATTACACATTAACTGCGCTGTCAACACTGTGCGTCAGTTTAAATAACTGATTGACTCATTAAGTTCAGCTATAGTTGCATTCTTCAGGAAGGAAGATGCTCTCACAATCATTTTCAACTTATTACAACAACTCCAAATCTTTTTTTTTTTTTTTTTTTTAAATGACTGAAAAAGATGAATGGAGCTTATTGCTCACTCCATAACTTGACTAGTATTTAAGTAATCCAGGACGGTGTTCTTAAACCCTGGTCCTCCCAACATCCTGCGTCTTTTGCACATCTTCCTACTCCCAACGCGTCTGTTTGAAGTAAGTTGCTATGAATCTGGTGTGTTTGAGTACAGAGATTTGGCAAACATGCAGAATCACAGGTCCTGTGGAAAGTAGTTTAAAAACACTGCGATGGATCAACAAGTGCCCAAATGGCCAAACACCGATGGACTGAGCTATATTTTGCTTTACCATGTACCTGAACATTGACCCTCAGTCACTTCGACAGGTTCTGTCCTGGCCGAACAATATTTGCACTCACAAAAATATTGCAATCTTGCTCTCCCTGTTGGTCCACGCAAGTACTGTGATAGTGAAACTTTTGACCTATGTCTTCACAAAATCAACAATTCCTGGCAACCACCTCGCTAAAAGTCGAAGGTAGCTGTTTTGCAACTTTCCACCACGTACACTTATGTAAGACACAGAACCGTCAGATCATAACCTGCTTTTGCGTGCCAACGTGAACCAAGTGCTCCACGTTGACAGCAAACACGAGATCGTATGTCTACTGAAGCAGGATCTCAACGGAGGTCATACGTTTGTCCCCGAACAACATCACAACATGACCTCAGAACAAGTCACAGGTGCTTCAATTTGGCCTACGTCCACTTTGTGTTAAAAACCAGTCCTACCCAAAGTAACCTTGAACCATATGAGGTTCCGTTTGCATGACAACGGTGGTCGGAGCCCCTGAAGACGCAGCTTTTTCAAAGCGGCTCCCGAGGTGGAACTTTAAAAAAAAAAAAAAAAAAATGCTTCTACTCCGTCGTCATGCAAGCAGAGGAAATCGCAACATCCTGAAAACACAGTGCGCATGTGCACGAGAACATCAACAAAGCCATCACAGATCCACATTAACTGACAATCGCCTCAGATATAGCTGAAGGATTGCCACACTGCAAAACCCTTGTTGCACTCGGTCTGTCCGTTTACACGACAACGTTTCAAATCCGCTACCATAGTGGAACTTTTTTTATGATGTTCGTGACTCCTCCTGCAGAGACAAGAGGCTACGAAACGCTGCTACTCCACATGTACACGTGGTAAATAGTTCTTCTGCTCATGCTCGAGTACCAAGCATGGCAAGTAATCTTGCTGTTCAAGTAATCTTGCTGTTCTTTCCATAAAAACAAAATGTTTTACTCTGTCCATTCACTGCATTATGTTGAGGGGTCCCAAATATGTACAAGGTTGTGTCGAGATGTGGCTCAATATGTTTGGTATATTTAGGTTTTAGAGCAGCATTCAGTCTCATTTAGACAATGTCTTTCTTGGGACACGCCTTCATATTTCAGCAAGACAATGCTGAAACACACACGGCCTCCATCACAGCAACATTACTATTATGGCTTCACAATAGAGAAGTCAAGGTCAAGGTGCTGAACCTACCTTGTAAAAGTATGCTGCATCATAACACAGGAAAATCTTGCAACTCAGCCTGTTGATCTGCAACATTATCAGACATTAATGGACAAGATTCTTCTCCCAAAACTCCAAAAACAGGTTATCAAAACGGGGATGATTGATAGATTCATAGATAGATAATCTATCTCAGGGGGGTCAAGCTGCTCTAAATATCTTGTTTACTCTTCACTGAGCTGTGCTTAAAACCAACCACATCAACCCTTTGACTTTCTCTTCATGCTACATTAGTCACTTATATTTGCACAAGCAATTTGTGTGGCAATATGAAGAGCTCTGTCTAATGTTTGTAACTGATTTTTTAATTGTCAGACTGTCAAAGCAAATTGAATGATGTTGTTTCAACAATATATTAAAGAATAAACGGAACAATATTCTGCTATTTTTGTTCAGCCTCTAATGATAAATCCCATAGGACGGAGCTTGAACTTCACTGACTTGATGAAAGGAGTGTAGAAATATAGGGAAGGGACCTCTTCTTTAACCCTGGACTGTGTCATTTTTATCTTTATTTTTATTTATTTATTGTTTTAGGTATACCTGTGAGGCCATCGATCGGTCTGTTGTTGGTTTGACCTTTAGTCCAGAAATACCACAATCAGAAGCAAAAACACATGTTCTTTCACACTGCACTTTAGGTATTCCAATGAGTATTGCTTTTCTTTGTCACAACATTTATTATACTGGTAGCTACTGCTGCAGCATGTATTGAAAGTGGAAATCTGTTCAAAATTAACTTAACCTCAGTCTTCAACACAATGGACCACAACATTTCATTACACTATTTACAGCATCTCGTCGGCATTAGTGGTTCTGCTCTGGACTGGTTGAGGTTCATGTCAGTCAGGTAGAACCATGACCGTAGAATATTTCCCCCACTCTCCCATTACGAGGAGTCCTACAGGGCTAGATCTTAGGATACCCACTTTTCTCAGTTTGTGTAGTTACACTGAGCTCTATTCTCAGAAAGAACAGTGTCTCTTTTCTTTGTTATATAGGATTAGGGTTATGAACAACTTATGACAACTTATGAAATCGAATGTATTAGTGACATTAAATCCTGAAAAGCCTGAATTTAGATCTGGTTTTTAATTAAACATTTGGTTCAAGCGCTCCCTAAAACTGGGACTGACTCGAGAGACCTGTGACCATGCACAGGATAAAGCTGTATAGAAATTAGATTGCATGGATGGATGGGATGATATGCTAAACACACATGCACACTCAGTGCTGCTACCTAAAGTACAACAGAGGCATGACTTTACATAGTACCCATTTAAATTTACAAACTGTATATGTTAAAATTTGGATTTTCAGAAATATGTTGCAAATCACATCAATTCTCATAAATGAAATCTATTTTATTTTGGAAAATTAAGAAAAAAGCTCATTTCTCAGATTATTTTCATTTCATTGTCCCCTGGTTGAATTGTGCCTTCGAGAAACAAAACAGTTAAAAAAAAAAAAAAACCATCATCACAACATAAAAACACCAAAACATCACATAGAAGCAGCTTAACGTTCAGGGAAAATTGTTTGGTACTAAAATGCTCATTTAAGTTTAATCTATTTTTAAAATATGTTAATTTCTTTGATTTTTTTGTTTTGTGATGTTCATTACTGTACTTTAGGCTTAATGTAGAACAAATGATACTTCAATATGGTTTGCTTGGCATTCAGAGGCTTCTTAATGGAAAAGAAAGTTGGTCTTAAGATATTTTCAGAGCTTTTTGTTTAATGTAAATTTTTTCTAAAGACCCATACCGTTTCTTCTCAGCAATATGAATCATTGCTTGTGAACCAACCTGTTTTACAGTGGAACAAAGCTCTCTGAGAATATTTTTTGGAGAGAAATCTTTTTTTAAGATATGATCATTTTATGTGTTGAGAGAAGAATATTAGAAGTTACAGGAAGTCAACGAAGGGACATATTTTGAGTCGGCATGGTCGTGTAGTACACACAAGGTGGTGCTATAGTACCATAGGCCAAACACTCATGCACAGAGGCACTTCTTTACTCAACCGAGGTGAGCAATAGATTTAAAATGAATACATCCAGGATTAACCAAAAGAAACATATCCTGATGAAATATTAACATTGGAACAATTTTTATGGCCTCATTACATTTTTTTTGGATCGATGTACATTTGTGGGTATATCATGCTCCAGTAATGTAAAATAAAAGTCAATAAATTAGACAGCACTACTTCCTTGTGACTACTGTTCAACCTGTTTGCATTGAGGTCAGCAGCTCATACAAATAGGGCGTTGTCGTCACCACTCAGTGGATTTATTATCCATGAATTGCATCAGCGTGTTGAAACCAGTGCAGAACAACGAGCCAGAAGAGGAACAACTGCAGCTCAGAGACTGAGATCGTGACTTGGAAGGTGTTGATC
>OMNM01049534.1:0-11007 GCA_900302745.1 Parablennius parvicornis | reverse complement strand
TTGAACACACCCACAAGACTAATGCTGAAGCCAATGACACTGAGGATTTGGGTTATGAAGTGTTGAAACCCTCAAAACAAGGTAAGGTGGGTCACACAAGGCATTTCAGCAGTCAGATCGACGATAATCAGCGAGACAAAATGTACCATTGCCACCAAAAAAGCAGTGCCAAACAGTTGCTTTTAAGAGAAACCAAACAAAAAAACCCCAATAGACAAGCCTCTTATTTAGCCGTTATAAAGCCCATGAATGTCTGCAGGGTACAATAAAGGATAGACGATGCATTCACAATTATTCACTTGTGCTGCTTATACCGATGCCTTCTGCACCTCCCATTAGAATAAAAAGAGAACAGCAAATGTGCATTTTTTGCTTTTGGGATCTCCAGTCCTGCATGAGCGGTGTCGGAGATTTGCTGGGCTCCGGTCTCGCTGCTCTACTGTGCACCTCCTCTCCTCTCCTCATGCAAGCCAGGCTGGTTAATACGATCACCATGGAGACAGCGGCTCACAGGAGCTCACAGGAGCCAGGGCACACGATCATTCAGCCACACAGACAATAAACACACATGCGCGTACTTATGTGACAAGAATAGCAGGCATGTGCAAAAACAAAATCATTGAATGATAACAGAGGGCTATTCTCGTTCTCCACAAGTAGGTGTCAGGAGTTTAATATAGCATATTAAAAAAGCAGACACGTGTCTAATGTCGTCTCATGCATTTAACATAAGCCTACCACTTGGTAAATATATCTTTTAAATTAACACTTAAAATTAGACTTCATAAACGAGGACTCACACAAAGGACATAACTTATTCATAGAGACATTAGAGGTCTGCTTTAGATGGATACATAAACCACAGATCTATAAACGATATTAATAAGCCACAGATCTTCTGTCAGATCTCTCTTTCTGTCCTGCACATCTTTAACAATACAACTCCTGGTTGAGTTCACATGTTTCACAGCTGACTCGAACACATCCAGCAAACGCTGCAAACATATTAATATGTCACGATCGTTAAAATCAACAGATAGTGTAATGTCGCTGTGGCAATCATCTCACACCTCACTGCAGAGATTTGGCAAAAATCATAAGATCTGTAAGTGGATCTCCAGTCCGGTTTTAGTGGCGTTTTGTCTCGATATGCTAACCGATCACTTCCCCAGATGAGCAGCTCGTAGCATGTCACGCAGGCTGCGGCTAATTGCTGGAGATAAACACTGCAAAGCTAACGTGGTCAGAACTCAAAGAGTCTGCGTCTTCGTGTAAACGTGATCCCGACGTGAGTACAAAAAGCGGCTCGAATCGCGCCACTTCACCCAGCCCCATTTCCCCACCGTGGGTGCCAGTTTATTTTCTATCCTAGAGAGACGGGTTGATTTCAGAAAGTAGCCAAAAATGACTCGGATTACATTCCGATGGCGGAGCTAGCCTGCTAGCTTAGCATTAGCATAGCTCGAACTTCCATCTCCTCTCTCGGATCAATAATCACTCACCTGGTCTCGAATTTTGAGAACCACCATATTTCTGGGATTTTAACTGTTCTCATGCAGATTCATACAGGTTGTCCGTGTCAGTGGCTTTCACTCCGCTGGTCTGCTGGAGGCCTGGCGTGGCTCTAGCTTAGCTCGCTCTGCTAGCAGCTGTCTACCCTGATGGCATGGACGCAGACGAGCAGCGGAAACTCCATAACATTGCCGCCACCATATTTCACCTCGCCGAAAGCCGCAACCTGATTGGTCGACAGCACGCGCCATGTGAGTATGGGGCTTCGTGATTGGCTGCTATGAGCTGGATGACAGACGCACTGTGCTGGACGTAGTGTCATGGCCCTTTGCAAACAGTTTTAAACTATATTGTATGCATTAGAGCATTTTTATTCCGTACATAATCTTCTAACCAGGTACCTCGTCAAATCAATCTTTTGAAAAGATTTCATGGCAGCATTGACTATTCTCACTGGGGTAAGCATAGCTTTTGTACAAAACTTTAAAATATTCAACAACTGTTGAGTGTATCCACGTTTAATTCAATGCTTTAATTCCTTTTAAAAGAGAAATACATTTGCTATTCGTTTTCAGTTTAATCTAATTGTTGTTTGCTCTGTATTTTCCCTTTTGTAACATTTTACCATTTAAAAGTTTCATCTTATTGTAATTGTGTTTGTATATAGAGCTACGTATGTTGTGCTAATAAATACAAATAATAATAATAATAAGAACAAATTTAAATCACTGTAAAGAAAAAAAAAGGTTTTTCTTATAATCCAAAACAGAAAAAGTTTGGTACCTGGGCTTTGATTCCTCCATCCTAACAATTACATTATCCGATTGTGTTTATATTGATGGTGGCAAACCGCCATTTAAAATTTATTGATATTACATTATTCTAAAACACGAGTTTCCTTCGGAATAAGTTGAAATGCTTTAAATAGACTATATAAACGTTCACAAAAACGATACATTAGGGCATTCCTTTAACGCACTCCTTTGAAAGGTCAATGTAATGTTGATTGATAGTTGGATTTAGTGGCAGCTGGTTATTCTTCTATTTCAACACAGTGACTCATCTTGAACTCACCAGGATCGAAACTCTCATCGTACCGTGATGATTTAAGTGTTGATGGCAGAAAGGCTCCCTCCTGAGGACAGGCTGGATGATCACTGACTCCCTCAAACGAACCTTATCACAACTTCAACAGCTCAGCACCGTTTATGTTTACGTTATTTATATATACGTTATATATACGTTTTGCTTGTATGTGTGGATTTGTAATACTTAGCCTGTAACATGACGCCAAAATATAGTAAAACATCTCCTCCTGGTGGCTAACTCTCTAACTACACGAATCAGTGAGTCCATGTTATTTAGACAGTGATTCTTTGGTATTTTAGAACATTTGACTTGGTGGTTTTGTAACTTTTTTACAACTCGTCCTGTGATAATAATGTTTGATTTTCAAAAAACAAAGCCACTTCAGCGTTGCTTCATCAGACAAATCAACAATTCTATTCCACAGCTTGTAATAAAGGAAAGGTTTTTTGAGTTGATGATCCTAAAAATGAAGGTATCTATTGTTGAATGATGAATCATTCCTGACGAGTTACGAGTACAGCAGCAGCGTACAGTGATGGTCTGTGTACTGTGAAAATACCACAAACTGGAATGAATGACACGATGGAAGTGTGCCCAAAGTGTTGGACACAAAGCTGTCTGTTAACTGTGCATTCAGTGACTCAATAGTCCTGTCAGACACGGGCTCAATACATTTAGAATCAAAAGTTCACAAAGTGCAAAGCTGATATCTGCTGCTGTGGGATGTCTTTGTTATTCTGCAATGGTTCAAGGGAGATTTGAACCAAATACATTTAGAAATTTGGCTGAGAGAAAGTTGCAGGATTATCATCAACTTTTGCCCTGTACATATAGATTTTTCCAGATCTCTCAATTATCGACTTGTTTGCTAATAGTTTGTAGTATACGTTTTAATTGAGAACAGATTGTGAGCGTTGGCCCTGTGTACTGACAAAATGTTCTCGAGTACTACTTTCGTTTTATTGCCTGAATTGTACTCAATTAGAAATAATAGGGCTGTTGTTAAAATGCAATGACTATTCAGCATTTACAAATACTGTAAGGTTGTAAGTATTGAAACAAGATATAAATTAATACCATAATGAATTTCTATGATTGACTGAAAGAACAAATAACATAGAGAACTTGTTACTCTAATTAAAATCACTTCAAGAGAGCATTTATTGTGTTTTGAATCAGGTGATGAATTCCACAAGTATGAAATATCTTTTCTTGTGCGTATGAGAATTACACAACAGGAAATTAATTTTCATACACAAACATAGAAAGAAAACAGGAAATATAACTCACTGGCTTCAAAAATGCAGATTAAAACTTTAGATTTTAACATTAGATTTTAATTTAAATTTGTTTTTTTTACAATGTTTTACCGCATAGCAACTTTTGATTACATTACAAAACAGTGATTTTTTTAATTGAAATGATAAATTCGCTTCACTTTCAATAATCTGTTAATGAAAAGTGATATTGAGAACTGCAAAATATACCTCCTCCGTGTGAACTGACACTTTTCCCCAAACTTTTCAAAGAAGTGGTTGTCTACATTCGAGCAAATATTCTATTATGACTCACTATCAGTGTTTTCTATTTTTAGGCTCCTTCCAGAGGTGCAGAGGTGTAGAGGGAAAGTATCCCTGTGATTACAGTCAAGTAATCTGTAATAAAGTGGCGTCTGTGTGCCACTGGTAAGAAACATAGCAGGGCTGTTATTGAAGAATGTGGATTATGTTCACCAACCTTCTATGGCAGTCTCACATTTCAGTGGGCAGAAAGAGCAGGGAGTGGGAAAAGCACTGCGGAAGCTTTGTGGACACTGGTCACCTTTGCTGGGGGGGTAATCCTCCTTGATCTGCCCCAAAGCCCCGTAAAGGCCAAAGTAACCCCGGCAAAAATACTTTCTCACTGGGGAGGCTACGACGGAGAGGTGGTTCCCACAAATGCAATTAAAAAGGAGAAGAAACAGTAGAGTACAGACAATAATGGAGAAAACAGATGCTCACACACACACACACACACATACACACACTTTCCACTTTCCACGCCGCTTTAAAATGCACCCTGACCCTGTGTTTACAACTTTCTTGTTTGTATGACCTTTTGTGTGTAAGAGGGAGGCGAATAGATTATTTATACTCATTGTTAGATAAATCTGAGTCAGAACAGAATATTAATGCAGATCTATTATGTATTATAGATTTTGTACTTTAGTAGTCGTTACCATATGATTATTTTTAGCCTATTACACGTCAGAAATTGTGTAAAGACTGAACCGTCTGCATTCTTCGCTGCAGATTTGACTCTGAGCCTGGCTGTCGAGACGCCAGCTGTGTGCACCTGGGAGAGGATGAGACAGCCAGAGTGACATGCATGCAGATCATCGCCTCGGATGTGCCGATGTTTCACTGTGGCCCTGTCTTGTCCAGATGTCAGGATGAGAGATAGCACACAGCTGGACAGTCGGGATTCTCAGATAAAACGGGTGTCACCCACTGTGTCAGTCACAGCAGCTGTAGGGCAGCATAGGCAAGATGCGAAGAGAAAGGAATATCTCTCGGTTACCCAGCAGTTGTGAAGGTATTACAATGTTTCTGCGGTATAACGCCACAGTGAAATAACGCTTCAACAGAAATAAGATTAAACTGAAATTGAATTAATAATTTTGAGCAGAAAAAAGCTTAGTGAGTGGCAATATAGGAAACAGGGGAGAAGTAATATTAGGAGCTTTTTTACCGAAGACATTTGTCCACTGCTCCAGACAGCAAAACAAGAAGAATGCTTTGAAGTGACAAATAAAAATGTGGAGTCCGTGGACAGCTGTAGATTTACGACGTTGACAAATCTGCATAAAAATTGCGCTAATCACATAATCAGTCAGGCATTACTCTCAGTTGAGATAAAAGCATCTCCTGTTTTTTTGTGAAACCACCCATTATTTAGTGGGTATTGCATCTAAGAATGATAGTGGGAAAGTGAAGCTTCACGGCTCCAGTGTTCCTTCTTAATGTTGAACTAATGCGTTGGTGTGTGAACGGACATTTGCTGTTTTTCCTTTCGTGAAGAATTTGAAATCCTGTCTGACAACCGGACATATAAAATTAAATCCACTGTATTTGGCCACTTCATTAGGTACGTACACTTTACACAGCCTGTGCTAATCGAATACAACAGTTTTTCATTAAATTCTTCATTTACATAGACCAGAGGTCTGCAAGCTGTGGCTGTTCAGCCTCTGCACTGGCTCCCCGATGCTTTCATGACATTAAGCGTATATAGAAAGCTTTGTGAAGTCTAGTATTTTGTCTTTTGTTTTTTATACTGCTAAAAACAAGAATAGTTTATCAGCAATATAACAATTAGTTCCAAAAAATATTAATAAAGCCAATTTTAACTCTCGATTTTAGGGTGTACATGAACATTATATATAAAGGTTTGAATGCAAGAGTTATTGTTGTTTGAAGTTTTAGTATTTTTTGTGGCTCCAAACAAACTTTCCTTCAGTAGGAAGGGGGCAAACAAGGCTGTTTTGATTTGTAAAAGCTGCAGACTGCTGACTTTAGAAAACATGTTCATTTTTATGCAAATGTGATGGGTTTTGAATTTAAATTCTTGAGGTTGCACTTTTGGTGTTATGCTATTAAATCTAATGAATTAAGGTTGGTTTATATATGAAATACCATCCATTTAGAATGATACAACAAATATCTTAAAATGCATGTCTGGTTGGTCGGTGGAAAGCAATATCCTTGTGAAACAAACAAACCTATGCATGCACAGAGAGATCAGCATTTCTGAGCAACCTTTAGAAAAAAAGATGAAAAGGACAAACACTCGATCACATCCTCAAACACATCTTTATTTCTCCCCTGGTCTTTCATGATTTTTAAGTCAAACTAAATGATACTGCTTTTGTGAAAGCACAATTCTTGGGAACATTTTTGTACTGGATCATGTTAGTCCAGCTGTACATGTTGAGTCGGTGGGCCCACAAAGACGCCTTTCCACTTGAAACGTTTTGAATATGGTGCCTCAGTTGTGAGGAGGAGCGTTCAGTGTGAATGCTATAGTCAAATATGGTGCAAGCTGCACTTGTTGTGGCAACAAGGTGAATACGGTCGACTACATTAGCATGGAGTCCATTGAGATGGAGATTGAGCACGCAGGTTGAGGGCTGCAAAAATGACTCAGCCTAACAGGTTATTCTCCGAGAATACGTCAATGGAAAAAAAACAAACAAACATTCAAGTTTGGTTAATCGTGAGAATGTCAGTTTGCCTTTTCTTGCCACCGTGACTGACCGGTGACCTGTCCAGGGTGTAACCTGCTTTCAGCCGTCGTTAGCTTTGACCGGCTCCAGAGCCCCGTGACCTTTAACTGCAGAGCGGTTTGTTTCAGTCCCGGTTGTCTGATGAGTTAGCAGTTCCAAACCTTCAACCCAGTAACTCTGCTGACGCAAGAACATTACTGTCAAGCACTGACTTACACAGCCATTCTCCCAAATATATACAAACCAAACCATTGGGCAGGTTCCTAAATATACTCAAGGGTCTAAAAGTTTTTTATTCCAGTTTCCCCCTTATTTGACAGGTGTGAATCTCATTCCGTCATCCTGAGAGCAGGTTTTATCTCTGGCGCCCCCTCTGGAGGCCCCGGGATACCACGTTGAGAACAACCAAGTCCTACAGCCGGTAGATGGCGCTGCTTTCATTCTAATGATTATTTGTGGCCCTGCAGCGAGTACAGATGCTATTTTTAGGCAGTGCATCGCCGCAAACTGTACGCAGCTGTCAAAACACTCACACTTGGAATTTCAGGTTATGCAATAACAAAGACAAATAATAGGCTTATTCACAATAACAGGGTTTATCACAACCCCAGGTTCACGTGACATCACGATGCTCAACGTGGTGGTGATTTTTAATATTAGAAAACGAGAAAATAAAAGTAGCACGAAGTAATGTGGGATCTCGCACCATCAGAGGAGCCTCAGCTCTGAAGGCAGATGATTGATGGAGTTTGGAGGCGCACCTGCTGAGGACAGTCAGCGGCCGGAGCTGCCCCCGTCTCCCTCCGTCACAGCGATTATCAGAGGACACAGGGAACAGACAGTGCCCACTCTCTGTCGCTACCTTACGCAGGGCTTCTTTTTCCTTTTTTTTTCTCCCCTGACCAGTGATGCTATTTATAGCTTCATACCGCCGACAGGCAGCGATAACATCCAGCACGTCAAAGACCCAACCTGCCCTCAAGGTACACAGCGAACGACTCCTCCTCAGCCTTTTTATATTATTGCATTGAGTATGTGCAAAAATGTTTGGTGAGTGTATTTTTTTAGACTATAGACATGTTTTTTTTTTTTTTTTTTTTATGAAACAATTCAACCACTAAAAGCTTTTTGTTTTCTCCATCTTAAAGCTGTAATTTGATTTAGGATAACACGCCGTGCGTAAAACGTGCGTAAAACGTGCGCATTAATATTTGAGGTTCTGCGGTCACAGGTGGTTGGTTACCTCGTTTGTGACTCCACCGGCGAAAGTGGAACGGTCTTCTCTCCAAGCGTTTTCCTCACACAACCACACACCCGGTAATGTTTTTCTTTTTTAAAGGACTGACCTCATTATTAGTGGCTTCACAAAAGGTTGTTAGGTTTTTGAAGATGTGGGGTGTTGTAATGCCCATATTTAGACTTGCTTGCGACTGTATGAACTCATCAGTCAAGGTTAGAGTGTGAAAGTCCCTATTGAAAAAAATAAATAAATCAACAATTAACACGGCTGCATCACTCTCTGTCACAACAAGACAGCGATGACTCAAAAGGCCTGACAGTTAAATATAGCTCTTAAATTATAGCTTGTCCGTGGGCTATAGGGGCTCTGCAAATTACAGCCATAAAGACTTGTCAAACATCTCTGCACAAACTCTACTTACATACAGTTCGGGGCTACTTTACATTATATTACATGAAAAGTGAGCAGTTGATTTATTACAACAAATAGTGCATGTTATAGCCTACTAGTGATATACGCACTATATTTTCGTATTCTTTGTTAAAGAGCATTATTACTTTGGGTGATTCATGTTGAAACGTTATTTTAATGTTGGTGATAACTGAGCTCAGTTAGCCTTGTGTATGTAGATATGACTAAGGTGAAAAGCTGTATTCCAACGTGTTGCATTTTAAAATAAGGGCTGAAAATTCAGTTATCTCATGTTTTGATCTTTTACTTTACTATTAACTGTTGCAATGTATTACCAAGATATAACGCAACCATATGATGGGGTAGTGGTTAGCACTCCTGCTTCACAGCAATAATATCCCTGGTTTGAGTCCAGGCTTTGGTGCCTTTCTGTTTTTGAGTTGCATGTTCTCCTTGTGTATATGTTTGGATACCCAGTTTCCTCTCATAGTACAAAGACTTCTGTCTTAAGAGAATCAGTGCCTTGAAAGTGTGTGTGTGATGCATGGGTGATTGGATGAAAAAGTTACATTGTTTTTTTTAAGGTTTTATTACATGTGTATTGAGCATCTAACTAAGACATCATTGAGTCTACATCACTGCTTATCTTTACTGAAACTATGGAACTAAAACTGAAACACAGGCTGATAAAGCCACAAGTGTTACTGTGTTGAACCCGAGGTTACAAACTGATTTTGTTGTTAATATTTCTTTTAGAATCCATAATAACTTCATGAAAATAAGGCGTAATGGGTGTGTTTGAGGTCAGTAGGGACTCTGAATTGTGACTGTATATGTGAATGTGAGTATGTGTCATGATATTACAGAGACTGTCTTAATGCATAACTTAAATAGAAGATGCATGGGTGAAAATGGTTGTTTTCTCAAACAGAATGTATAGGACTAGTTTTCCCAAAGGGCCACATGATAAATTAGCAATAACATTGAGACGTGCGGTAACTTGGGTTTTGGCTGATAAGAATCATCTCTTGATAAAAAGCAGTTTGTTTTTTGTTTTTTAAGTGAATAATATGAGCTGCTGTTGCTCTGTGGGCTAAAGGGTCTGTGCTGTTGTCAATGTAACAACTGCAACTTTGAGTCTATCTTATAGCATTTTGTTCTTCTTACAGAAACTGGAACAATTGCAGATAGTGCCACAAGTTGGACCGTGGAAGCAAAGGTAAGGCGCTTACTTCAGATGAAAACACCTGAATGAAAAATAAGCAGCACACTTGTTTTCATGAGTGCTACATTTAAATGCTGGTTTGTTTCTCAGTTGTGTTTTAACACTGTGTCATTGCTCCCAAAAAAAAAAAAAAAAAATGTCCGGCAGATGTGTTGTGCTTGACGTAGCTCTTAATGTGACGACTTTGGTTAAAAGCGGTGCTCTTTCCACAGATGCCATGTGGTGACAAGCATTTCAATCGTTGCTCAGTAAGGTAATGGGGAAAACACCAGAACCACAGACCCGGCAGTGTACACACAACATTTTCACTTTAGACGGTGACACAAGAAAAACACTGCTCGGACTTAACATGAAGGCCTTTCACAGCCTGCCCAAATGACCCTTCAGCTGTCTTTCCATTTCAGAATATTTATGATATTTTTACATTAGCCTTGTTCTTGGCAGGTTAACGCTCACAGATGTCTACACTGCTCAGATGGCTTGAGGGGGCAGGTACCATCTGAGCAGTGTCAGAGAGAGAAAGTCATTTTAACAGCACCTTACACTTAGCCTCACACATAATTTCATAGTACCAATGAATGTGTTAATGAGACAAAATGTTTTTCGACGGAACAAATTTTGGCAGGCATCTGTGAATTATTCACCGGACCTGATAAGTTATCATGTTCAGCTAAGTCCGCTGGCAAGAAGTGTTTTGGATAAGCAGCGCGTCGCATGATACCCTTACTGTGTAATTCATGTGAGATATAGTGGATTTCGATTATTTTTATTATCCTAAAGTTGGCGTCTGGGAGATTTGTATCTGTAAAAATATTCAGAGGACACGACAGAATAATCTGTCAGCTACTAGCAGAGATGACACACGAAGTGGGAGTAAGCCTGTTTGTCAAAGTGGCGTTAATACAATGCCTTTTTCCTCCCCCCCCCACCCAGTTTTTTTTTTTTTTTTCACAACTAAAGTGACGAAAGTGATGAATTACGCTTTGTCACTGCGGATTTATTTCCTGTGTTCGAGTGCCATCCTTGACTGACCGTGACAGTGTGAAGGCAGCCTTCGTGTCGCGCAGCAGAAATCACAGTTTCCAATAGAGAGGAAGAGAGTGCTGCGCTGTTTTGTGCCGGGAGCCGAAAAAGTATGACATGACAAAATGATTGAGCCAATCTGCTGCCTCAATTGAGCACAAAAGAATTGTAGGAAAACACAATTGTAAGCCTGTGTGTGGAAGAAAAACATTTCAAAGCCCGTGTGTGTGCATGCGCACGCTG
>OMNM01049533.1:0-13495 GCA_900302745.1 Parablennius parvicornis | reverse complement strand
TTCTTACTAGTGCTATTAGCTCTTGCTGTGTGAAACATGTTTACACTTCTACACACGCACACACACACACACACACACACACACGATACATCACTCTCATAGCATTTTCTCATGCTGAAAAGTTTCAAAGTTCCCTCCCCTTGTGAAAACATTTCCAACTTTGGTAAACATTTGGCATCTTCAACATGGAGGAGCTCACTAATTTGAAGTGTGTTTTGATATTGCTTCACATTAATATCTAGAGGCTACAGCTATGTAAGAGTATTTTCACAGCTCTGGATATGTGACTACTCTGCTTAGGTGCACTTCATCTGCACTTCATCACAAATTGTGATCAGAAATGCATCACTTGCATGTGCTGCACTACAACGTCCTCTGCTCTGCATAGCAGGCAAATAGTAGATAATGGTGAGTTGTAACTTTCTTTTTTTTTTTTTTTTTTTCATTTCAAAAGGAGACACATAATCTCTTCAATTTCTCATTATGCACCAGAATCCAAAATTAACCCCAAGACACATACCCAAGTGAGTACAGAAAAGCTTTATTGTTAAGCGGTCATAAAACTTTGACATAATCCTCATGGCTCCTGAGGAAGCGGACAATGAGGAACTTACGCAGAAGTCAAATTTTACTTGTGCAATAAAGTCTTTGTATTTTTAATTGAGCTTTGAATGTTTGATGTCTCAAGCGATCGTAGGAAAATCAATGCTACATAAGCTGACTGAACCCCCCCCAACCATAATGAAGTTAAAATAAAGAATATTGCTGTGTAATATAGGACTCTTTTTTTTTTTGCATTTTGAAGTTTATCATGTGAAACGTTGTACAGTCTTCTCGGCTGAAAAGCCTTGCAGTGAGAAAACCATCAGTTTGATTCCAGGGTAAAGGTTTCTGAGCTCGAACTCTAGTTCATTGTTGCCCTTCCTATGACAACACCACATCATACAGTGTATTCTATGTCTCACCTTCATTTATCTTTTTTCTGCTCACCAACTCATCTTTGACACACTGCACAATTATTTTCCACTTTCTATCTAATTGTTTTCTTTTTTCCATCAACCTATATATGTGGTTCGCAATGGCTGAGCAGTTATAATTGCAGCTTTACAACAGAATGGATTGGATTGTGCCACTTGGCCTACTTCTTCCCGTGTGTGGGTTTCGTACTAGCGCTCTCCTTTATTTGCATTGTCCAAAGGTTTTCAGGTGAAGGCTGCTGCAACTTTCCCTGTTGGGATTAATGTTGAGTTTTTTTTTTTTTTTTCCATCTTCAGCCTAGTACATGCAGGGGTAAGTTCTTGCCCCACAAATCCTGAGTGGTAGGCCCCGTTTATAATGGATGAATAAAGGAATGTTTGATTGTATTCTCTTGGTCTGTTACAGTGACCTGCAACGTTTTCAAGATCCTCAACTTTGCTGAGCTCAGCCCAGACCATCATTTGTCTGCCTGATGACCACCGAGGTCCCATTTTAAGTCATAGTAATGACATATTAAGATTTATTCCATTGTCCAATTTAGGCTTTGATGAAAGAGCTTGGCCCGTAATTTTGTTATCTACTAAACCAATGCAGGGTTTCCTCTTCTTTTTTTTTGTTTTTTTTCTATCATCACATAGCAAAACATACCAAAATAATTTGTCGCGAGAGTCCGCCCCCTTTTTTTATTTGACACTGGACTTAAAATTCAATTTCTATTCACAACAATGTTTACTTCAGTAAAGAGCAAATTATTCTTTGAGAAAAGGATCACAGCGTCCTGTTAATTATAGATCAGGTGCAGAGAGAAAGAGTTAAGGGCTCATCCTTGGTTGCTGTTTTATTTACCGTGTGTGATATCTACGCTTCACTAAATTTCTATCTTACAGATGGTTTGTTCAGAGAAGCAACATCCCGAGGTGTTGGAGCAGTGAGTCAGCGTACCTGCACCAATGATGCCTCAAGAAAGTGTTTGAAATAATTATCGTACATCTCTGAGCAGATAGATTCAGATAGGGGGATCATTGGGTTACCACCGCAAGCTGCACTAAATGTGGAGTTTAAACTTTGGCTGGCCCTGTAACTTTTATGGTGTAACTTCTTATGGCTGACCATGGCTACTTTCAATGCACTTCAAGTCAGTATAAAATTCAGAAGCGGTTTCTAGAAGATAAACAGGAAGCATCGAATAGAAAATAGAGGAATGTAACTGGAATCAAACCAGAGACTGTCTTATTGATTTCATTCTCTTTTATGAAGCACATGCCTGACTATGAGTACCACAGGATTTTCCCCTGAAAGAAAACAAAGAATAACATTTTTGATGATCCCCTTGGGGAAATTATTTCTCTGCATTTACCTCAACCTATTCATAGTTAAACTAACCACTTGCTGTGCTTGGTAAGTCACAAAGAAACAGAATATAAAAAAAAGACTTTCTGAAAAGCCTTTAACAACATCCCGCGGATGATATTTTGAATTTACAAGTATTTCAATGGTTGTCCTTCAAAGTGTTAATACAAATCAATGTGGTACCTTTTTATATACACACAGAACATGACGCTTTTTCAGTGCTAAAGACATTACCCTGGTATCATGCTGAACCACCTGTAATTCACTCCACTACCCTTCCTATTGGAGTTGTTTCAGCTTCCTGCAACTTTAAATTGAACAAAAAAGGTGAAGAAGATGGTTTAATGGAACAAGTAAATAATATATGTAATGGTCAACTCATCATACTTATGGTGCATTTCAGCTGCTCCCTTCAGGCAGTGCATCATCTAATCTGCATGTTTAATTTGGCACAAGGTTAACACTGCGAAAGGTTAATACGCAATGCAGCAGTGACTATATCTAATTGAGGATATGGTCTGTATTTGTTGGTGCTTTTGAAAGCCAGCTTTCCCTTTTTAAAAAAAAAAAAAAAAAAAAAAAAAATTACGTGAAGGAATAAAAGATAAAACAACAAAAGCAATATTTAGATGTGAGATGGGGTGACATCTTGTATAGAGTTAATATTCGGATTATTTCCAATTAACGAAGCTGTATTGTTTTCCCAAAATGAATGAAAGTGAGTTACTGAGAAAGAAGGGAATGATGTTAACATGAGAAAAGGCGAGAGATATAAGGCATATTTTTGCACTTATTTGTTTTACTGTTTAATGTATTTTTAATCGTCCCTTTAATGCTTGTTGTGGGACTTTCTACAGCATTAAAAAAAGTATGGTGAGAGCCCAATTTTCTATTAAAAGAACATTTTGAATTGCAATGTAGATATATTCCGGATGAAGTAGAGATTGTAGGATTAGCTTAATTGGGAGAGTTGTACACAAGAGCTTTAGCTTTGTTTTTTCTTTATTACACTTTTGTTGCACTGAAAATGCTTTTAAATATACTATAAGGCTGGACGGTGGTATTGCACTCTCGACACATGGTGAAAATGTCTCCAGTTAGAATATAGCTGGGGGGATTCCCACCCCCCCCATTTCAGTCTGGAATTGGCTTGTTATTTCCGGGTGTGTGTCTTTCCTTTTTGTTGTTTTGTTTTCTTTTGGGTGCTATGGTTTCCTCCCACAGTCAAAAAACATGATTTGAGACTAATTGGTGACACTTCAATGCCCATAAGTGTGAGTTTGTGTGGTTATCTTTCTGTGATAGACTTGTGACCTGTCCAGGCTGCACTCCGCCTGGGAAAGGCTCCAACTTCCTGGAGCTGGAGTCTGAATTACAAGGATCCTGCATAAAGCATGTTAAATTGCACGCTTACTCAAGTAGACTCCAGTTTCTGGTTGCTTGGGTTTTGCTGATGATTTATTAAAAAGAACACTATGAATGACACATGCTGCAAACGGGAGCATTTATATGCAGATTTTGCATGCGTTAGACCCTGGTTACATAGGATTGATCGGCTGGTAATGGTAGCTCTTCCATGTTGGTTTTGCTTTCTGTCACCATAGAGTGACCGGCTGGAGAGCTGAGCCCCCTTCAGCATAAAAATTCAGAGTAAGACGAGTTGGCGGAGGAAGCTATCAAACACATTGGAGCCTTACAGCAAATGAATCTGAATGTGGAAAACAAAGATGAACAACCATAACATGGAAATGGATACAAAATCCAAAAATGTGGTACAACAATTAATATCACCTATATCTTACAATAGAGTCAGAAAAATAAAACAAGTCATGTAGATCAAGTCAAACAGAGATAGGAAATTGATAGTATGGTTGAATAAGTAAATGTTAAATTTTAATTACTAACGGCAAAAATCTCAAATCTGTTTTAAACTGATCCAAGTCTCCAAAATATGTTTGTCTCCATATAAAAATTGAGGAGCTGCTGTAATTTTGAAGTCGTTGTGAGTCTCAAGGTCACAGTCACCTAAAGTATGCATCTGTATATCTGCTCGTACATGTATATAAAAATAAATGAATAAATAAAAAAAACTTGAGAGAGGAAAAAAAAGAAGCATATAAACATTATCTGAATCAGTTTGGATCATGAATTGATGGTGCCTTTTAGTCTAGGTTCCTTGTCAGAACTACAGTCCTGTAAAAACCTAAAATTTCTCTAAGGCTCAGCCAACAAAGTTAGTGAGGCTACAAAGCAGATCTGCCAACATGGTTTGGAAAATTTCCTCTCCCAGTGAGCCGAGAACTCTTTTCACTGCAAAGTGTTGACTAGCCTTTAAAACATAGATAGGTTTAGCTTTTAGATGAAGATTCACAGCAGCGTGATTTAAAATATCTTTGAACAGCAGCCATGGTTGTCATTTTGAGCATGGAAGTATTCCCTCTCTGCATAAAACTGGACTCGCTAGTCTTTAGTACTTCTTCTGCAGTAAATTGTCCTTCAGCTGTATTTATAGAAGGTGATTGGAGCCGTTCACTTAAAAAAAAAAAAAAAAACTTGGGAGGTAAATCAGTACAAGAGTATATGCCATACTTTATATCACCTCCTTGAACTGGACCGGACAGAAATAAAGAAGTAATTGGCAAATCCTTACCACATTGGTGTCTGTGACTGCAGTGGTTAAACCATTGCAGAACCGCACTGCAATCTGCTATTTTCTGCCGAGTGCATGTGTTTAGGTTGCAAGTGCTCATTTGCACAACATTTTGGAGGGTCAGGCGTACATATAAATGGGCGAGTGCATATGTTTCTGACAGCACAAGTGATTATAGCTGCCCTGGCTTAATTCACTGAATATCCACAAGAAATTATCAGCTTCACTGGGTTTATTTTTTTTAAATGCATTGTTTACACATTACTGAATTTGCTGTAGTCATGTTATCTATCTCACAGAAATGAAGATGTCACATCTGTTTTTAATGGCACACAGCTGCACGCACACATATCAGTAATCCGGGGGCACGCTGGGATTTGTACTGATAATACATATCTTTGCAAAGATTAAACTACTAAGCGTGCATGTGGCGGCGCGGGTGTATGTTTGTGTGCACGCTAGACTTACTACAGTTCTGGGCCTGTGTCTCCTTTTTGTTCTGCAGCATAATGGGCTTTGTAAGATAATACCCAAGAGACATAACAATACTTCTGAGCTAGGGGATTTTGAAGCCATCCCAGTTCGCAGTGCCGCTTTGGCTTCAAGCATCAGCTATGATTGGAAAACCAAGGAAACCTCGATTTACCGGCAAATGATATTAATCGCTGCAGTGGTCCTCTTTACTTCATCATCTCCTCCTCTCTTTTCAATCACTTTTTTCTCAGTTCCCCAGTTATTTTCCCTGTACCTTCTAATTCTCTGCCACAATGACACTCAATGTCAAAATAGGTTCATCCACTGCAATGTTTCCTTTATTGCAATCGAAAAAAAAAAAAAGAGAGACCTTGGAAGGAGTCAGTTGTGTAGCAACAGTAGCCAATTGATATGTTGTCAAGCCACTCGCACTCTCACTAGATTTCACTCCATCAAATGAAGAAAAAGCTTTTCCTCACACAGCGGAAGGTAGGAGTCTGGAAATAAGGGGTCGTTTTTGCTCGTCAGGTTTCTTAATCCTGAAAATTTTAAGTAAAGCCTTAAATAAGAATATTTGCCAGTAAATAACCCCTTTTTGATGTTTGAAGCATTTTGTATTTAAAAAAAAAAAAAAAAAAAAGACAGATGTCGTCAAGTGGCTAAGTGAGACATTAGAGGCTATGGAGTACATTACATCATCACTTGTCTGCCCATAAAGTGTTTATACACATACTTTTGGAAACTACTTTAACTTTAAGTATGTAAGTGGTGCATTTTAACAGTATGTAAGAAGAAACAACGTGATTCATCATATTTGCTGTAAATTCAAGTGGATGCTCTTAGCTCGGCCAAGATGAAGTCACATTAGCTTTTAACAATGGTGATTTTGTTTGATATTTAAAAGTGTGATTATTATTATCCTAACGGATAAACGAACGAACAGAATGATAAACTTTTGTTTAGCACAGAACTTTTTTTTCAGAAACAGTTGAGTTAGTTGATGAAAGACCAGCATGCTGGAGCACACTGTTACAGGAAAGATGCTCAGGATTATTCATCTATAGATCCTATGCATATTTTTTTTTATTTATTTTTCGTCTCTGTTGTATTCTTGTCAGTGATGACTTTACTGCTTCAATAATAAAATAGCATTATTCAAACACTGAGCTGACTGTGATTTGACCAGTGTGACTATGCATTCTATATTAGGAGAGTCTGCATGCACACAAAAAGTCCAACTGTGATAAGAAGTTTGCATCTCAAGAATATGAAAGTAGTGTGGGCTTGTTTGTTATAGATGGCTGATAAAAGAGTTAATATCTGAACCTGCAAATTAAATTGAATAAATTCAGTTCAGGCAGCAGAACGTAGAGCTGCAAGTTATTAGGATGTAAGAAGCATTACTGCTGTTGAGCATTGTAATAATATGATTTCCGATGACTATATACAGATATAATTGTCTTTGTGGAATCTTACATTTACTTTCAAATAACAGTGCTCTTTCTCTTGCCCCAAATGTACACCATCTGTGTTTTTGTTGTAGTTTTTCCATCATGTGATTTTGTTGTTCCCACCAGCAGCATCTCAGAAGAGGAGCAGTTTGTCAGTTTTTTTGTTTTTGCTGCTGTGCCCCTGACTTGTTTTGTGATATGTATATTAAACATGGAGATATTGAATACATTTGCAATATTATGTGCAATGCTTCAGGATTTTACTTTTGGCTTTTTTTTTTTTTTTTTATGTCCAGAAGCACCGCTTTGCAAATACAATTAAATGGCTTAAAGTTCCTAAGTGATCTTTTAATGAGCAGTTTCATTGATAAGTAGCTGTGGTGTCTGCAAATCTGAGAGAATGCTGCACAACTGTCTTGTGTTATGCTGTATATCAGTACTCTTTTTACTGGAATATGTACTGAGGGGGGGAAAAAAAAAAAAAGGAAACAGTAGGAGCCCCATGTTGGCTGTCATTTTATGTTGACTGCTTGAAGTCAGCAAGTCTTTTGTTTTCAGAGCCTTTTTTATGTTTCTGGCAACCGATTTTAGCTCATTGTGCGGAACATATTTTCATAAAGACAGTTTAACAGGAGGGCTAATTATGGGTCATATAATTGCTGCAGTTGGAAATGGTTTTCGTTGCAGCCTCAGAAATGAACGGCTTTGCTGAAATGCATTTGTCTCGACACACCACTGTAATTAATTTGAAGCAATTAGGAACTTGTGCAAATACTGAATAAGTTACCGTTGGCCTCGTTAGTAATGGTTATATTTTTACAAGTCAATGTGGTTTGTTTAAATGAAAACAACGTGATACTTCAATTTATCTCGTACTGTATGGAGTTTGACTCATGAATACTGCAGCATATTTTCACCCCAAAAAACCTACTCTACATTTAATTTCCCATTGGTCTTTTTTTTTGTTTTGTTTTTTTTTTGTTTTGTTATTCATGACAATAATGCAGCTCGAGACTTTTTTTATTTGACATCATAACTAAATTTTCTAAATGTAACAGTGAAAGGCTCCTTTTTAAAACGGCCAGTGTGATGGATGACTGCTTTGACACTGGCATGTATCAGGCTCTCCTGGTAATTGCTGTGGTATAGGAGATATCGCACTCTCAAAGACATTGAAATAGATAGCATAATTCTTTTTTGTGAGGGATGCACTGTTTATTAGAGATCTATCAAGTGAGATGGGCTTTTGCACTGTAACTCTACAGTACCTGGGTTTATTTACGACCCGAGCTTGATGCGTCTAGTAGGCCTGTAATAGAACTGATAAACAGGACAATTATGCTCGGAGCTGCTTTAGCTTCTATTGATAAGGATATTTGCTACCAGAACATAAACTGTCTCGCCTTCATTTCACATGACAGGTAGTAGTTTGGTGCGGCACGCTTTCCCGGCCCTCCAGTTTGCTTCTTCGGCCAATTACGACGGCGGAAAAGCAAAGAGAGAGGTTTAAATAGTCAGATTTTAAAATGATCAGTTCTTTCTTCTATTTTTTCTTTATCCTCAGCTGTTTGTATCCATTTTCTTTGCATTCCATTCAATTCTGGACCAGTTCAGGCTTTCGTCCACCCTTTCTATCATCCACCTTCCAAACAATGCTGCTTGATTGTCCAACAGTAGCTCAGTGGCCAGCATTGTCACGTCACACTTTGCTTTGGTCTTAGTCGATCCTTTCAAGTTGACAAAGTCTGTCAGTTAGATAAGCATTCATTTTGCTTCAGATATCACAAGACTAGAAAAACTGTCTCCTTCTTTTTCCAATTCAGCCGTTTTGTTTGTGTGTCTCAGTCCAGCGTTTGACAATAGCTCAGAGATGATAAACAAACAGTAAAGCTGACATTTTCAGTCTTTCTGTCACAATCTACAACTTTGTGTGCCTGTGAAACTAAAACTACTATTATTTGATCAGTCTCGGGATAAACGTGAAAAAGGTTATTCCATAACATGGTTTAGATCTCTGAAAGCGAAGCTGCGCGTTTCTGTTAAATCGCATTTTAGGTTCCAAAATGTGTTGCTCATTTGTTTCATATCTGGATAAAGCACTCAGCTGGCACTCTTTGCTGTGCCAGTATAGTGATGGAAAGACAAATTGCACACAGTAAGTTGTAATTTTGTTCTAGCAGAGGAGATTTAAACTACTAACCACCTCTGTGGAAATGTTTGCACTATAGCACTATAAGTGCAGTTTCATTTTATTTTATTTTTGAAAATTTTGGTGGCTTATTTTTTGCCCACTTTAAAAATGGAAATTACTCTTCTGCAGAAACGATGGACCCTTCAGTGAAAATTTTGCCTTTTAGGCATTTGCCCTGATTGAGAAACACTTGCTCTTTGTTTCAGCACTCATGAATTAGAAATGATCCCCCTCGTCAATTGACTGCATTTAAAATTGTATTGGCAACCTGCGTAGACTTATGTGGACTTCAAAGAGCATATTTGTTTGAATAGTACCCAATTTTAAAACTTGTTCATTTAAAAAATGAAGCAGCATGAGTTTCGCTCAATTATCTTCCATATTCTTTCTTTCCAGTTTTACTGGTGGAGATGCTGCTTGTCAGAGAGGCACCAGATTTCTTTTTGACATTGTGGATATTCTTAGAAATGGAACCTCAAGTCTTTTGGTGCTGATGCAGTCACAAATCAAAGTCTGTGTGCATGTATGTACCCCAGTCGTTGTAACTTTAAAAGGATTACATTTTCTGAGCCTCAATGGCCAGTTGGACACCTGTGTGAGCAAATTATTAATATACTATTGAGCTGTAAGACTGTTTTGTGTGTATGTATGTGCCCCGTTTTTTTTTTTTTTCTTTTTTCTACTGTGCGTGTCTAATGTTGTGTCACTGGATAAACAGCAAGTTACCAATGCGCTCAGCTAAATGGCTAAACGTTGTTTGTCTCACTCATCGTTAAGATAAATTCGTTTAGTGTTTTATCCACGTACAAGGCACCGTGTTACTGTCATGTGCCTGTTTGGCTGACCCTAGTTACAGCTCCAATTTTTATCCGTGGGCCATCAGATCATTAAATAACCATTGACCTGGACATTAGTGTTTTGATCTCCATCAGATGCACGCCTGTCTATGATTTCTTTATAATTTGTCTTATGCGTTCAATTGTCTGCCGTTTTATACTTTTTCTTATTTATATTATGTATATCAAATTAAATGTATGTAGCACTTTTCATACAGGGTGATGTAGCACAATTTGTCTTTTTTGATTATTGAGAAAAGCACCTGTAATTGAATTATATGAGACATATAATGACAATAAAGCTATTGTATTCTATTCTACGGCTCCTTGACTCAGCTGTCCACCTCCGTATGGCAATACTTGAATACACAGCAGTGTTGTGAAAAACCAACACATGATCAGTATCTGAATCTAGTATATAAAATCTAAGTAATAGGCTGTGTAACAAAAAAGGAGCAATGCCCAAACACACCAACCTTAGGATTTATATATTCTCCGATTTGCCTTTGATATTTCTTGAACTCTTACCCTGCCTTGAAACAACAACACACACCATCATTTAAGTTATTTCAGTTCAATTCAACTTTATTTATATAGCCCCACATACAACACAGTCATTTCTAGGTGCATTTAACAGAGAAACCCAACAAATCCACATGAGCGACGGTGGAAAGGAAAAACTTCCTCTAACAGGAAGAAATCTTTGCAGAACCGGCTCAGAGGTCGCAGCTTTTCTGCTATTCCGGTTGAGGTGAGGGGATAGATAAGAGGATAGGACAGAAAGACAGATTGGGGGAAGATATGCTTGAATTTAACTTCAGAAAGTTAATAGGGTATGTTGATCTTGAATAAGACACTGTAGGGAATATAACTGATGACCTTTATCACAAATGTAACATTTCTGTGCTACATTATGCTTCTATACACTGTGCATTTATGCAATAAACATTCAAAATGACAGAATCTACATTATTATGTATTACCTAGTGGCCACAGGAAAGAAGTCAGAAGCACAAAAAAGTATACAATTACCAAAAACAATAAAGTTACAAAATGCTGTGCTTCTGAACGTGGGAAAATAAGACACGTGAAAAAAACTAAATAATAAGAAAAACCCTAACCCTTTCATGTTTACTCAACTTTATAGCGTGATAAATTTTCGGAGTGTTCTTAGTCATTGTTTAAAATTGTTCGACTTTTTCATGTGGATGACGGCTACATTAGTTTGTAGTAACATACCTAATTCCAACAACTTCCAACTGGACTCTGATTACTCCAGTTGCTAGTGAAACACATCTTGACTATCTCTGAATCAGATACATTTTTATAGTTCCTTGGTGTTTTCCACTGTGAGGGAAAAAAAAAAAAGAAGTTATCAGGGTAGAGTGATGGAGAGACTGTGTCCTGGTTCGACTCGGTCATGTTTCAACATTTAAGAGGTGCAGATGGCAGAGAGAGGAGGAAGGGAAGATTGATGGAAAGGGGAGGAAAGAGTGTTGGAGGTGAAATGACAACAGGGAGTGTATGGTAAATGTCACATCGTATAGCAGGCTGGTATAGCTGTGGCAGATTAGAGGACAATTTTAACCCACCATAAGAGATAATAAACCCAGTCATGATGGGATTGTATGTGTTGATCGAGCGGATAATTTATTATGAGGTCATGTGATGGTGTGAAATGATGCACATCAGTGTTATTGATGAATGATGACAACAAGATCTAAGGACACATTGCAACATTATAGGTTTATAGTTTTTGCTTTTGAATCTACTACAAAACTGGTTTTAATTTATTACCTTTGCACATGACCTCTGCATCATGGTTTCTTTCCTCTCTTTAGCAGTCCTGACAATGACAGACCACATCTAACCTGTTATAGAGCAATCATTGACATATTTCTATCCTGGGATAATTGTTTCTTTTTGTTTTAAATGGTTAATGAACTCAAAAGATGCATGTATACATACAATATAAAAGTGTAAAACAGACCTAAGTGAGATTAAATTTGCTAACTTGTTGTGAATGTCTTCAAACATTAAGGATCAAATAATTTAGTACTATTTTTCTACTGAAATCTGATTTCACACAAAGCATTTCTTTGATTCTGGCAGTGACTGATCACACACTCAGACATGCACTGATACACCTTCAGTATCTCTGACTGTCACTATCAGCTACTTTATTACATGATCTGAGAAAGATCATGTACTGAAAAAAAAAAGAAAGGTGGGGAAAAAAAAAGATCCAGGCATGCATTACTTCAAAAAGTTACAGTAGCAGCAAATCTGCATGTCTCACTATTATGGGAAAACCTTGCACTTCTTTGAAACACACATGTGCTGAACTCCACTGCGACTAAGAACAACTAACTCTGTAAATGGCACACTTTTTTGTTCAATTAACAGCAATGTAACCTGCAAACGGATCCATCAGTCTACGGCATTATAAATTTGTGCCTCTTTTAATTTTTTAACTCTTACTTTATCTAACTGGACACAAACAGTTGCTAATCAACCTCAAATGAATATTTTCCACACACAAAGGGCATCCGAGCCCTGTACAGACTTGAACCGTGGGCACTCTTGCTATAAACCCTAATTTCTAACCACTATACTGCTGTTAAAACCTTGATAGGATTAATCAGCTGAAATTTTCTCAAAAGCTTACAAAGGATTTTCTAGTAGATGGTGTGTTAAGAAAGAGCAATTGTCATTTTTTCCATCGATGGAGAGAAAACTGAAAAGAATGGAAAAAGCATGCTGTGAACACAAAGGCGCAACATGGCAGAAGTTACTTCTCCCTCTTATCTCTGTGTGTGTGCAGCTCACACTCCTTTTTTTTTATTTAAAAAAGGAATAGAATCACATACTCTTAATTTGAGCCATTACAAATTTGTCCAATATCTTTGGTGAAAAAGATCAACATCAGATGGTGTAAACAAGTCACAGAGACTTTAAAAGCTCCCTAAAGTTTGAGTTTGACCTGGTTATCAGTGCAACTGAAAGTCTTGAATTTCTTTTACTTCTAGGACATCATAAGAATTGCACATCAAAAAGCTTTAAAACGTATTTTGTGAATCAGCGCGCCAACTTGCTGGTTCTTTGAAGCTCTCTGTCCACATGTTATAGCCTTTGTGAGGTGGGGTGGGGGGGATAAAGGAGTCTTTTGCCCACAACAATGTCAAATAATTTTAATACACAGATTTGTCACAATATACAAATTTCCATGAATAATACAAACATGGCGTTAACATGCATGTATCAAACTCTGCTATCATTCTCCCCTCAGCAATCTCTCACACATTTCCTGTTTCCTCGCTCTGGCAGTGAAAACCTTTATGAATCATTGGTTGTTAATGGGACATTGACTATTCCAGTCACAGCGGGAGTGAGGGAAGGGGGCAGCTGAGAATCCCAGGGGGACTCAGACCCGTGGCAGATCCATTATTCATAGTTCACCATGGGCTTGTAGCGAACACTGACACCCGACCTGCCTAAATCAAACGGGGCCAGTGAGTATAATGCCTCTTGGGAAAAGCGGATCTCAGGTAAAGGTGGGGGTGAA
>OMNM01049530.1:0-12725 GCA_900302745.1 Parablennius parvicornis | reverse complement strand
AACATTTCAACACTACTAACTCCTTAAACTGGCCTCAGAACACAACAATGCTTGTCTCTGACAGATAGCTTAATATCTCTTTAACTAACAGAAGAGCTTTGCAGCTTGGCCACCATGCTTCAATCTTGTTATTCACATAGGAAAACTTTTTTTGGGGGTAAAGCAAATAAATGTATATTTTATTGTACAGTAGTAAACTAATCATGGACAAAGAAGGATTTGTAATCTCACTGTTTTCTCAACTCAACAGGGGCAATCTGAGCTGACTGACTAACCTAACCAGTTTATCCAAAGACATTAAACAAGCTGTGGTTACCTGCCTTCGGGTTTCCTCTGTAACTCAACGAGGGCCCATCAGTAAAGCATGCCAAGAAATAATGTTCTTACAAGTAGTTTTCTTGTAGAAATAATACACGCACTTATTTTATTTTATGTTTTTTTTTTTAATGTGCTTTCATACAATCAGATATATCCTCTTTTTCATGAGTTTGGTGACAGATCAATTTCTGGAACATCTGAGCATATCTGTGGTGAAGGAGCAGAAATTAAATGGCTGAATGCACACTACAAACAAATCAGTTTCCTCCTGTGGCCAGAAACGAGTGCGTATCAAATCCAGAAGTTCCTGTTGACAGGGAGCTGCTGGGCTGCGGCCAAGGAGTAGCTCACACACTCTCACACACAGCTACTGATTCACAGGTCAGATAATGTTTTAAATCGTAAGGAGGGAGAGACCTGATGACAGACGAGGAAGAACACTGAGCTTTCTTCCTCCAGCATTATCTCACGCAGCGTGCAACCTCGGGCGACAATACGCGTCTTGGTGGGTCGAGCTTCTCCACTCGTTGTACTTCAAGTGTCAGCTCTGAGCTTTGTGTGAAACTTCACAGGAACAGGATACGACACCTGAAGTTGCAGATTGTGCGTGGAGCAGGCACACCAGTGATGTATAGGGCCACACTTCCTCTTGCTGTTCTCGCAGGGGCCACTAGAATGTGTCGTCAGTGAAAGTCAGAACAGCAGACGCCAGTGAGAGTGGGAGGAGGCTTCAGGGGTGATTGACATCTCAGGCAGAGTTCAGTCTGGTACCGTGACGGACCGTTGTCTGTTAAATTATATGATCACTTCACCATTCTGTTCATCTCGGGACCTCCGTATAAAAGTAGGGGTCATGGTGTCTGGAAGGGTCGCCACAAAGAGAGACAATAACCTCAACACATATTCACACTACGCCCACTAATTAACTGACCACAGAATGGCCTTGAAGTGAAATCAAACTTGGATCTTCTTGCTGAGGTGGAAGTGTTGATCGCTACACCATAGAAACAGAGAAACATCAGAAACTAGACTTTCACATTGTAATTTGAAGCTTCCAAAGCCACAGTTTACTTCCGTATCGTCTAAGAGTCACAACACAGACTAAATGAATGGACGAATGCTGGTCATGAAAAAAGAATCAAGAGATTTCCTCAGTCACTGACTTCTGAAAATAGCTTTCCTGATATAGTGCATTCAAAAAATATGAGGTCACAGCGATTATTGAACTTTGAGTTGTCTAACTTCAGGAAAGTTAGACACAAAAATAGAGATTTGCATTAATAATGCTGCTTCTCCAGACTCATTCAGTGTCCAATTTTAATTGGCGGTAATTATATCCCAGCATGTCTGCCTATAAATTCAACACTGCATCAATAGTAAAGGCATCCTCAAGGTTACGGGGTTTTAGGTTTTGTACATTTCCCGCGAGGGATAGGGCAGCTGTAGTTATACTTCCCCTCTGTTGAGTCACAATATGCAAATGCGAAACAGGACATTCCTGTTAAGAGTTAATGAAAAAATTAAAAGGAATGAATCTGCACCCTCCTTCGTTGGTGCGACTGTTGCACCAGCCACTTAACAAGCTGTCCAAAACATTTTGATCTGGAGTAAACCCACTTCTCCAACATGTTCTTTACACATCAGATTATTGTTCTTTTCACAAAGAGAGAAAAAAAGCTCAATGTAGATGACCATTTTAATTTATTTAAAAAGGTACAACCCAAATAAAGCACAACCAGTTGGTATGCTGAAACTTGTGCCACAACATTTTGTACTTACGTTTGTGATATGATTAAAAGAAACCTGTTCGGGCTGCATTTCTTGAAACTGAACTGACAAAAACAGTCTCCAGGCATGTTACAGTTTAAGAAATACCAATCATTAACTGTTCACAACACATTGGTCTTTAAACAGTGCGACAATTGATCTGTTTATATTAAATATGAAATTCATGTCAAGATCTGCAATCTCTGCACTTCTCTCATATCTGAGATGTCAAAAGGCAGACAGACTTGTTCAGCTGCGTCTAAAAGCTCATAAACATTAGACATCGCTTGATAAAACCTGCACAGATCCTAAGTATAACAGTGACACACTTTTTGAATGTTTATTGTTCAGCCATCAGCAGTGATACTAATCTTGTTATTTAATGGTGACGTCTTCCAGCAGTGGAGCGTTTCAGGAGTCAGAGTGAAGCAAAAGGTTTTTCTGATTTGTTTGACATGAGAAGAATCTTTGTTAATGATCTTGTGTGTAAACAGAACATCTGATATTCATGTTCACTTCCCAGGAATGAGTCTCAACAAGCATCAAATCTTCCAAAAACTAACAGATTGGACTTTTCCCAAAAGTCTTACTCCTGTTTCGTTTTTTTCTTTTTGGATTTCTTCTGAATCGGCTCTTCTGTGTCCTCCGTCACCACACTGTCCACCACCTCCCTGCTTTTCTTCTTTTTCTTCTTCTTTTTCTGTGATACCTCTGCCTCACCACTTTGATTTCCAGTGTCATCCTGTCCATTCTGTAACTCCCCTTCTTGATTCAGTTTTTTAGATTTTTTCTTCTTGGAGGAAGACGGCCCGTCGCAGATCTGCTCCACAGCTGAAGTAGGGCTCGAGTTCTCAGTGGCGGTACTGTCCTTTTTGTCAGTTTTCCTCTTTTTCTTTAAAGGCTCTTGCACGTGGTTTTCTTGGTCATCTATTATGATGACAGGATTGCTCATCTCTTGGTCTACCTCTTCAGCAGATTTCTTGTTTTTCTTCTTCTTCTTCTTCTTCTTCTTGGGCTCTTCAGTATCGTCGTCACGGTGGACGGGAACGGTTTCTTCGGATGGATCTGAGGTCTCGGTGTTTGCGGCTGCAGCGCTCTCGGCTCCTCGGCCTTTCTTCAACCGAGCCATTCGCTGTGCAAAATACTCCTGCATGGTCAGCGTGCTCGTCACTGTGTTGGCGATGGACTCTGTATCCAGCTCAGACGGAGCAATGGTGGTGGTGGAGGTGGCGTTTTGCTCCGTCTCACCCTGCGAAGAATCCCCGCTGTTGCTCTCCTGGATGAGAAGGACACAAACAAGTAGGCAAATGTCAAAACAACGAGGTTTAAGTGATCGTCAATCGCCACGTGGACGTCAGTGAGTGAGAAGCAGGAGCCCAGGATGGGATGTTGTTGAAACAATAGGCGTTAACATCTTTAAATGGGCGTCTCTCAACCCGTCACATTTATCATCTGCTTCTAGTTCCACACACACAGCTGCATGCAATCGTGAGTCTTGATATTCCAACCAGACTTATGTCTTAATACAGGGGTGACAAACACATTTTAGCTGAGGGGCCACATCCAGCCTAGTTTAATATCAAGTGGGCCGGATTGGTAAACTAATTATATGATAAAATAATAACCTTGAACTTCAAACTATTTCTTTATTGTGGCGCTGAGCACATATGATGAAAATGTCTATATTTTCACAAAAAAAAAATTCCAAGATAAAGCCAATTTTAATAAAACCTTCTGGTGCACACTGCAGTGAAATGAACAAAAAATGTCTCTTATAGCTGTTGCATTATGGGTGTTTCTACAAACTCACTGACAGCATGACATGAAAATGTTAGTTTGCAAGCTTATGTTTGACACCCATCTTAACATCAAGTTCATCAGACTGAAAACTCGTCTCGGCCAAAAACATTAACGTGCAGAAACTATTTCAACAATTTTATTACTTTTATCTTAGTTTGTACTGGTCTATACATCCATCCTTGATCTAAACTGTAATAAAATGAACTTGAACATTTTGGAAGCATTTATTCCTTTTCTCTCTTCTGTTAAACATTTCAATAAAGTAATCTGAACATAGTACTTTTTTAAATATTGTTACTTATGTGTGGAGGACATTCTAAAAAAATCAATACCCTTATCGTTTGCCTTGTGGTTTTATTCTAGGTGAATATAGTTTTTCCTGAACCTGTTCATTTTAAGCGAATATCTAAAGTTTCATTATAAAACAAAAAAGAACAACTTTATGAAAATGTGTGGTTTCTTCAGCAGACTATTAAGCTTGTATCTCAACAGTCTGGCACTTTGAGCAGAATACAACTGTTTTTATATGCGGATTATATCAATAAGGATGCTCAATCTGTGGCTCTAATACAATCACAAAACATTGGCGAGAGTATAAAAGATAAAGTGTTGCTTTGAGGAGCTGAATAAAAAAATAGAAGAATTACTCAGAATTACTTGTTTGTTTAGTAGGACTTGATATGAGGGCTAGTATTTTGTTGTATTTGAATCTTCTTCATTATTCTGTCATCAATTTGATTTTTAAATTATTTTTCCACAATCCAATGTTGAAAAGGGATTCTTTTAGGCATCTGAGTGCAAATTAAATATCTGGTGGCTCTAAGGAGGGAAACATTGTAACGTGTCATGGAAATTCTGTTTTGTTTGGTGAGGACATAAACTGGCAGCTCAGTCCGTTTTATGTTTCAGTTGGTTTTAAGCTTGTAACCTGATGTTAATTGTCACCGCTGTGGTTCCCCAACTGCTCAGCTTCAAACATGTGGATCACATGATCCAGTGAGGTGAGCAAAGAGAGCAGCCACAACACACCGTCGGAGATTTCAATTGTTTTTTGTTTTTTTTAAACGCTTTTTAAATCTACTATACATCTGCTGGAGTCTAGTTTTGTTTTTCCCCCATTATAATTTTCACAAGAGTTCATTTCTATTATATGACAAAGACAAGAAATGAAAAAAGTTTAAGGAAAATATTCACTGTGCAGTGCATCTAGCCGAATGGCTGGGAGAGAAAATGTAATCATGTGAACACTGATTTAAATAACTAGTGAAGAATCACATGCATCGTAACACTGAGAGCACGGCAGGTTTGATCCAACAACAAATCTTAATATTTGTTTTAAATAAGGCTATTGATGGAAAATGTCTTGTTGCTTTGAATGTCTTTCCATGTCAATATTGTTTTAACTTTCAGGAGAACTTCACACAACAAAATGTGCTTGGTCTATTATTTTTTAAAAGACTGCCTCTAGGCAAAAAACAAAAACAAAACAATCGTATGCCATTGGAGAGCCTCGATGCTTTGAAGATGCTTGTGTGCAATGAGCAGATTTCTAATGGGTACAACTCTGGTGATCCTTCCCACTAACGCATTGACCTTACAGATTAATCATAATTTTAAGGAAGTAATCAGTTTTTCCGGTTATATAAGGTTTACTTGGATGAATAAATAATCCACCAAAAACAAATTTCCTTTCTTTCCTTGTGTAGTTTAGTTAACAGCAGGAACTGTTGATGTTCAGTCTCTTTGTCTTCCCTGTTCATTATGATTTCAATGTCTCAAACTAAAATAGAAACTACAGTGAGAGTTCTGTTTAGTCAAGTCATGTTGAGCCACCGAAAGACGAAAGAATAGCAATCAAATATCTGTCCCAACAGGTTGAGTTTGATTGAAAGAAACCAGTCGATCTTCACTCTGACTGTGAAGATGAAAAGCAGAACGCTCATCTCCAGGTCACAAAACTCACTTCTCCAACCTTTAGGCTTCATAATAAGCCGGGCCAACTTTACAACCTGATCCTGATTTTAACTCGGCAGCATGAACAATTTGTCACCTCACCCCAGCGACCCATTTGTCTTCATTTTCCTAATGGCCTACTCAATGCATAATGATTTGTCCAGAAGAATACAGAAGCTCCTCTGGAGGATCACACTAAACAATACTGCCGCTCTGTGTATTACCTCAGAGGTGGTGAAGTAGACTGCATTTTTCAAACACTACAGATTAGAGATCAAGTGAAAACCCGGGACTGTGTCGAGCCACCGCACGACTTGGCCTTTTACGTTTATACATGCAGATTACGCTGCTAGAGAAACTCTCCGAACGGGGGATAAGGGGCCGTCCACACGAGAACACCAGTTCACGTAAACGCACCATTTTTGACCGATCATCCACATGAGGCGGCGTTTCAGAAACCCGAGAACATTTTTATTTTTTTTTTTTCAACATGGGTCCAAGAGTGGGGAAATTCTAAAACCAGCTTTGAGGTGTGGACAAAAAAGACGATCTGTGAAAAAAAGATGATGTAATCGCCCCCCTCTCCCCCCACCGCGGTGCGCGATATCATCTAACATTAACAATAATGGTGGACTACGTGCTCCAGATGGAGCTGCAGGAGGGACTGAAGCTAGCCGTTGGAGGAGCAAGAGCATAGACCTATATAACTCATTTATATAGAAGTCTATGAGCAGGAGTCTACTTCTAAATTTCTATGGCCTCATGTCTTCTTCTGCATTTTTGATGTATTTGTTGAGTCACAGCGCCCCTAAAGGCCTGGCATGTGTACTACATGTCGTGAAGCCTTGTGTTGATCAGTGTTCATAGTGACATGCAGATGGAATTTTTTTTTTTAGAATGCTTTGGAGATTAAAGATTGTTTTGTCCCGTGTGGACGAGGCTTCAATCACTGTGGAGGTTAGAATGGCTTCTAGTGCAAATGCAAAATATATGTATTTAGTTGTACTTTATATTTCTTTTAATTACAAAAAAGTGTTAATTTAAATAATATTCTACAAGAATATTCTACAAGATTATTATTTAAACCCTTCTGGGCTGTTGGGCTTAACCTACTGTAATGCTTTTACATAGATCTATTTACTTACCAGAGAAAACTATTATTCTCAGGTTCTTATATATTGATTCATACAGCAAGAAATGATTTGCATGCAGAGTTACAATCAAACAAAACTGTAAAATATAAACGAACTATTCAGAGAAACTATGGCGACACTGACATGCTGGAGTATTATGGGACAAGATCACACTAAAAAGAACAGAATCAGATGGACACAAAGCTCAGGATTAAAAGCCAAAGGACAAAAGCAGGTGTTTTGAACGGACACAAAGTTTTCTGCCACCTCAGACCTTGGCTCGAAAGAGTCGCAACTTCTAACAAGGGGGGAGATCAGGCCCTTCAGGTGAGGTGCCATTAAACACAACTTTCCAACTTCCTAGAGAAAATCTATACTCCCCGTTACTGCACAATGGCATCCTGGCTGCTTGGGAGAGTGGAGATGGGGCTTAGAGCTGACAGCGCCAAACAACATGTAACTGGGATTTGGGAAGATGGCTGGGGGCCACTTTAGAACTGCCTGTGAAATTACTCTCAGGAGAGGGAAGCGGTGTGAATGAGCGAGGGAAGGAGCAGCGGAGAGTGACTGAGGGAGAAACATCTTCTTCATCATCGGGGGAAAGGTGGCTTGGGTTTGGTATATGGTTCGTCCGCACTGCCTGGGGATCTCCATTAGACTCTGATCCGACAGCGGGAGAAGTGCTGTGCTGAGCACCGGCTGGACACACACACGCAGTGTGGCTATAAACCTGCAGATCCAGTCAGCAATACTGGCAGCCCTGGAGATTTGTCTTGGCGTGGACTGTTGAGGGCAACATGTTCCTTAGAAACTACTTGGCAGAAATGTTTCAGATCTTGTCCCTTATTTCCAGGTGTGTCTTCTTTTGTCCGGCCCATTTCCATCAATTACCATTTCTGTACATTGTCAACATTCATAAGGAAGTTTTATAATAGCACCAGATTTCTAACACGACAAACCAAAAAAAATAAATAAAAAGACATTTGACAACTGATTGCAAACTAGATCCGTCTTTATGTCAACATTTAATGAACCTGATAATTCTATAGAGATGCTTTCTATTATGGAACAATTCAGTACAGTCCTATCTCGATTATCCAGACAGTCTTAAAGGCAGGCTTGTGTGTCTTGTTGCTAAAAATTAAGGCAACACAATGTGGTCTGGATCACAATGTGTTCAAAACTACATGTATAGCATGTTCAGCAATAATGTGTTATTTCTTTTAGACTTTTAATTGGATGAAAATTATTTTTTGGATGCAACAATACAGTTTACTTTATACAGTATGTACAGTTTATATCAGGGTCTCTACCACCTGGCTAAGGGTTAAGAGAGAATAATACATTTTATTTTGAAAATGTACATTTAAATCTTCATTAGTTTGTATTGCATTTCATTTTGAAAAATTCTTCACTTCAGTTAGTACTTCTTTCTGGATAATTGAGGTCAGACTGTACAAAATATTTTGAGATTCTAACTGTTCTTGATTCTTTAAATATTTGAAATAAATATGACATCAAATTACCTATATGCTATTAAGATGACATCTCCTGCAAACACTTCGCTAAAATTTTTTTTTTTGAATCCTCAGATGTTTTCCACAGCTGCAAAGAGGAAATAAATACTTTTAACATAATTGAAAATGTATTTTAACAGTGAAAGTTGGACGAGGTAGATGCTACAGAGGCCTCCAGTTTCTGTCTATTGTCATTTTCCAGCAGGTTTGCAGGCTGTCTCAACAATTTTTGGAAAACTCTGGAAGCGTTCACTCCCTTATGCTAAGCTATAAAGTGTAGTGAAAACATGTTTTTTATGCTAACAGCTTTTCAGTTACAGCTATAAGAAAAATGTTCCAGAAACTTATAAAAATATTCTGAAGTAACTGCTGGAAACAGAAAAAAAAGTGGCAAAAACAAGCCAGAGTTAAGGAGTGTTGAGAACACACCTATATAAAGCCATGTCTACTCCTCCTCCTCCTCCTCCTCTCCTCCCAGACGCAGAACCCCAGGAAGAGGATGCGCTCAATGCACTGTGTGCAGTTCTGAGATAAGGCTCCTTCAGCAGAGGAGCGGCCTGGCTGGCTATCGGGCCCTTCCTGCTCCACTCTCTCCCCTGGCGGGGGCTGGGGCTGGGCAGGGAACACAAGGGGGTTCCGCAGAGGGTCCCAGAGAAAAGGAGAGGGTGGGAAGACATTCAACAGGGCGCCTCCTTCAAGACACTCCAGTTCTATCTCTCCCCTGCTAATGTAGCCAGTGGAAAACCAAAGGTAAGGCATGTGCCAAGGTGCCAAGGTACCGAGGCCAACATAGTCAGTGGGAGAGCCAATCAAGCCAGCAGAGACGTGATGGAAAAGGTTCACTGGAGTGCATGAGAAACTTTCTCCCTCAAATGTAAACCAGCAGAAAGACACGGCAAATTCCAGAACTTTGTTCATTCAATTTAATACAGAAAAACTCTTAAGCTTTAACTTCCTTCAAAAAGCAGTGTTTTACATGGTCCGAGTCAAGCACGTTTTTTTTATAATCAGATTGTTGGAAGTAATGCACAGATCAAAGTATCGTTTGCAAGTGACAGCTTTGAAATTTAACGCTGGTACAATAGGTTTTCTCTGACAAATGAAAACACAAGAGTTGGTTGGGTCATGAAGACATGGAAATGACTTCACTCCATGTTGTCAGTGTTTCCACTAAATACCTCAATCCTCAAACAGAACAGCTTCAACAGTCCCGCCTGATTCCAAAATGATTCCATATAACTCCATATCATACCTCCGGTCTAAACGTAGGTACATAATGCTGTTTTGCTGGCATCCATTCGCGGAGATGTGATTGCTTTTCATGCATGCATTACTTTGAACTGGAGTAAAAGATATTTCAGTCACACTTTGCTGATGTGGCTGCTTCAAACTCTCCCCAGCATTTTAAATCATTCAATGAGAGCTTTTAATATACTAAGAAAAGGTTAGACTTTCTAACATTTGTAACAAATCTACAGATTACAACATATTTTTGTGGTACTAAAACAGGTCGAGATGTAGTTTCTCAGGTGCACCTTCTGGCTGGTATTAATTAGGATTTGACAACGCTGCAGATGCCCATTTATTTTCTTAAAAACTGCCTGTTTGCATTACTGGCTGATATTTTTTCTCTCTCAATAATTTCCAGCCAATATTGGTCGGGTCTGTAATTGCATGAGTGCGGCCTCATTGTCCTGCCACAATAATAAATTTGGTGATACTCGAGGTCTATGGATCAGTCCCTGATTAGCCAGCTGTCTCTCCCTGATGAGCACGAGAGTCCAGCAGCCCATCCTTCATGAGGCTGATGTGGGCGGACAGAAAAACAGGTGGATGACTTATTCACCGGTAAATAAGAAAACGCTTCGTTCGCCCATCAAAGCAGTGCGGCTATCTCTAAAGGGAATATTCAATATTAATCTTACTTGGGTGCATAAACATGGTTAACAGAGAGTAAAGTTAAAAACTCGAAAAACATTAGAAGCCACACAAAGTATAAAGGCCCAACAAAGAAACACTTTTACAGATATCCCGTGTGCTGCTACGAAACAAAACACACCAAAAAAAATACGGTTTGAAAAATTGCACTTTGAGCCCGCCGCAGGAACGTTTATCATAAGTAACAAATGAAGACAACATTATGCATGCAGCATGACTGCCCTATGCTTGTTTAACACCGCTAACGTTTGCTGACAATGCCCCCCCTCACCAACGTTGGGGACCCCCACCCCCACCCCGGGTAGGGGAGATACTGTGATCACTTTCCCGAGCTGTGATTTATTAGATTAAAGAGTCAGTGATTAAACGGTAGTCTGAGGCTGTAAACAGCCGAGAGGGCTGGAAATCTTTGGGCGGTTAGCTTTACCAGGCAGTAATTACCCCGGTCCCACGTACTCTAGCTTAGGGCCTGTAACTAAGAGACAGACACCCCCTTTTTCTTTTTTGTCCCGCGCTAATCTGTATGTGTCAGTGAGCTGGCATGGCCAGGAGGGAGCGGCCCATAGAACTGCCAGGGAGGTAAAGTGGCAAATGTGTGTGTGAGTGTGTGAGTGTGTAAGTGTGTGTGCAGGCGACAAGGAGGTCAGTTGGCGGGTCTTGATATTTTCGGCGTCTTAAGTAAAAAGGGCCTGTCAACAAACCTGCTCCAAAAAAAAAAAAATTAAAAAAATAAAGAGAGCGTTTTTTTCAAGAAGCAATTAGATGTTATCCGAGAATGGATTTGAGCTCCGCGGCCTCACAATGAGCAGGAACGCTCCGGCTTGTTCAGACTGCGGCGACACACGTTTACACCGACATCCCCTGTCAACAGATCGCCACCGCGAGTTGATGGAGGAGTTAAGAAACTGTAGGCTGTGGTGCTGGGTTTCTATTTATACTGTCAATCAGAGATTTTTGTGGAAATCAAAACACACACACACAAAAGAAAAAACAATAAAGCACAATGACTGCTCTCATACAGAACACTAGTTACATTATTCCAATTTCTCATGTTAGAACTTTACTGTGGCAAAGCTCCTGTGTTAACCTGTAGTACACTTTCAGAAACTTTTTGTACCAAAAAAAAAATACTTGTTCTTCTGCACCGTCAGCTAGGTTTCCCCGTTAGACTCCGCCCATCAGCGCCCCGGCGTCTTGGTGACACATCTGCCAAATGCTCGAGCCCCCAACCCGAGTCGCCCCTGCCCCATATTCAATACGCGGTGGTGTCGGGGGAGTGCCTGCTGCCGTGCGATCCTTCATGTGGACGCTGCGTGGGCAGCAGACACTTGCAACAGGTGCCACCCGACGAGGCTCAATCCTCGGCCCTTTGTGCCGCAGCGGGAGTGGGAGTGGGAGAGGCCGCGGGGGTCACGCTGACCCGAGAGCAGGGCGCTCCATACCTACCGTCTGACTGGAGGCTCAGACGTCAAAACAAGGCATGTACCAAATTATCCCGGGCCTTTTATCTTACCCGACATCTTTAGGGAGTGCAGGACTAATGATGTTCGAAGCATTTTGATGCTTGTGGAAGCCGAACAGTCATAAAGCTGATAAACATTAAAGAAACTTTTTTTTCTAATTTGTGCCAATTAGGAAACTACATTAATTTATGGTCCAATGTTGGAATAAATTTGCAGTAATTATTCTGAGAATACTTTAAATTATCTGGAGGAATTTAATTAAACTGGCATATGACATTTATTTTTTTGAGAATTGGGATGCCATCATATAAAGCTTATCTTTTTTTCTTGTCTTTTTTAGCCGCAATATCACATAATTCTCCTGTGGTTTCATGTAAAGACATTATCAATAAATACATTCAGCCTAAATTTGCCTTCACAAAAACACATTTCCTAAAAATGAAGGGGTATAAGAAAATGTGAGCTGAAAAAAATAAAACTATGGCTTGTTTCCACCTTTCAACTGAGCTGGCGGCTTTAAAAAATGACTAACTTTTGTTGATGTATGAATCGGCGGGGAGTCTATTTATCAGCAGGCCCTCTGCAGTCGCCCGCTTGGGTCCCTCAAGTCACAAGTCGCGTCGCTCCCCTTTGACTGATTAATTAGCCAATCAGAGGACATTTTTCACTGGGCGGCAGAATGGTTTATTTCAGCTAATGCCGGGCTTTCGAGTTGAGGCCCGCTGGAGCCTCGTCGGCTCTTTCGGCCTGCCTGAGTGGCTGGGCAGAGGGGCAAGGGAGATAAATCAAGCCGGGCTGGCCCTCTATGTGGCTCCCCTAACTAAACCCCCTGAGGA
>OMNM01049529.1:0-10896 GCA_900302745.1 Parablennius parvicornis | reverse complement strand
AAAAAAACATCCTCTGATTAGTTGCTTTCTTTGCTATTTACAGTCGCCCTCTCAGCTTAAGCAAGAAAGGATGCAGAAAGACAAAGTTATCATTATCTGCCTGCACCAGATCGTCCACGGTACTTATAAAAAAGTATTCAACCTCACTGGATGCTTCCCTCCTTGACAGCATACATGAATGGATTTGTGGTCAATAGGTTTGGGTTTGTTTGACAGGAATTTACATAAATCTCTTGACATGCAGCCTCGTCACCTAGTGCATTTGCCTCAATGAAAATAAGATATTGCATGTCCGTTTGTGATTGTGTGAAATACCAGGAGCAATTCAATTGGATTTTATTTTAATAGCACAAATCCAACACAGTCATTTCAAGGTACTTTTACAGAGAAAAACCAACAAATTCCCCATGATCAAATAGAGGAAAACAAAAACTCCCTTTTAAGAGGAAGATACCTGCAGAACCAGACTCCGAGGTGGAGACTTTCTGAGTTTGATGTCTTTAAGACAAACTTATAGATTGACAAGTTGATCTGGTTTCATAGACAAATACATTGGTGTATCATCTGCATAGCAATGGAAGTTAATGGAGTCTTTCCTCGGGGAAGCAGGTTTGTATGGAGGATTAATTATTTCCTGGTCTGGTGTTGACCTACTTGGTGAATTTATTTTATCTGTCAAACTCACCCATCAAAGTCATTGGGCGGAGCTAACGCTAATCCAGTCAAACCCATTGATTTGGTCTATAGAGTTTCAAAACATGGCGACTATGTTACATCAGACCCTGCAAATAATTAATTAATTGCTGAAATAATTATATGTTTATTTACATAAAACAAATTGGTATTTGAATGTAATAATTACACATTTATGCGTTTAATTCCGATTTGTTTAATTTAAGATGCATTAAAGTAATTATTTAATGGTACATTTATTTATGTAATTTTGGCAGGCGTAGTCCTCCATATGCACGATGTGTAAAGTAATTAACGCAAAGAGTTATTGAACAGCACACAATGTGATTTACCAAGACCTAATTTTATTGAGCAGTGCTTCCTGTGTTGTAACTCTTCTTCATGCTGATGTTTTCTCTGAACCTCTTGTGAGGCTCTTCTTCATACCACAGCTCTGACTGTGAAATATTATCTCCCAGATTGTGTTTTCTTATTTCTTCTCTTAAATTTGTTAGCTTGCTTGTTTTCTAGCTTAATGCTCAATAACTTCCTACATCACGAAATATAACTTCATGGTGTTTCATGTCATTTTGTGCTTGTGGGGCTCAGCGCTCCATCCAGTCCCTCCATAATGAACACGGTAATGCTGCACTGTCTTGAAAACCTCTGTTTTGTGGCGTTATTCCCAGTTCATCACCGTAAAATTTCCGCAAACATGCAATTTTTCACAATAATGCAAGTTTTTTTTTCAAATGACGGACCAACCTTTAGCTCTTTTGTATCTCTTCTCATGAGCCAATAGTTTGGTCACATTCGATATGAACATGTACGAGGTTGTGAATTTGACATCAACCAAACCTCCGACGCAGCAGCTTTGTCTGCCGGCTAATGATGACGTCCACCATGGTGTTCACGCTCCATTCAACGGTCAGGAGTACACCAAACTACATTTCTGAGGTTTAAATAAGGCAAAATCTCTACAAAATACTCAGCTATGATGTTCTATTCATGTGCACCTGATGTGGTACAACCGTGAGTGATTTTAGCCATTTTAGGTGGATATAAATGTGGGGGTTTCCTATTTTAGTCCTCACCAGAAAATGCATTTTTTATTATTTACATAAAGTTTTAAAAAGTATTTTCTTCCATTGTAATTGTTTATTTACTGTATATTATTCAAAATTTTTAGTATTGTTAAAATTGCAAATAAATATCCATATGTCCAAATATGTAAAACACAACAAAACAAAACAAAAAAACAGGATTTTGTCGGGTGTCCTAATGTTTTCAAATGACAGTGTCTTTTGTTGCTGGCTCAACAGTTCTTCTATACGAGCAGACAAATATATTGAAATATAATGTTATCAGCATTTGCAGATAATTATTCACAGTGAATGTAAAAAATTCCATCACATGAAAATGTTTTCCTTTGTTGCTTGCATTTAAATGTAATTGCATCGAGAAGAAGAATTCAGTCAAAGCTCACATGCAGCATGAGGAGCTTCCCGTTTGACTACAGTCTCATCCTGTTTGTTAGCGGCTGCTGTGTTGTATTTCAGAAGCATGTGGTCCACCTCAGGAGATGACATGTTGACAATAAACACACCAAAAAGAGGAATAGTTCCCTTTATTATCTTGGCTCCTTTCACAAACTACTCGAGTCTTTAAAACTTCAAGGTCATTTTTATCATTTTTATCCCTGTGGTACAATTTGTGGTAAAACTCGCTGAGAAACACAAACAATAATATACAAACAGTGAGAATGACAGCAGTTGATATTCCGCTTCAAAAAGTTTTAAAGCTTTGTGACCTGCAAAAAAAGTTATTTTCAAAGTCCTTCTTTAGAAAGTTTTTTGAAGTATTATAGGTTTTTAAAAAGCTGAGCTGAATGAAACACCCAAACAGTGTTTCATAATCTGAGTTATATTTTTTTGGTTGTAGTAGGAAAAGGAAGGGGGAGAATTTCCCACTATACTCGTAGCATATCTACGTGATGGAGGATATTAATTTGCAAAGTTTACAGTGACTACCGCCTGAGTTAACAGTGAGATCTGTGCACCAACGTGAAGTGTTACTTTAGCTCTGGACTGCTAACAAAAGACACGTTTACTCCTAATAAGTAGATTATTTACTAAGAACTTTTTCGGCCACACTGTACACAGCAGAAACATTATAACCGCCAATTAAACCAATCAGTGCAGCACTTCATCTCTTTGTAACTCAAAGGTTATGACTTTCCATCATCAACCATGAGAGGAACCCCAAGTTCCCCTGGTGTTGCCTGAACCACAGGCTGAAAATCAGTGGTGAAGAACATTTAAACTGGTTGAGGAATGAACATAACACACATGGATTTCAGTGGGAAGGTTTTGAAAACAATGTCCGTTTACACGCAAATTTCAAGAACACTATAAAAAATGTAGTTTGCATTTTGGGCCACTAGGGAGTGCTGTAGGTTGTTTTTGTATTGACGACACTACTACTTTACTACACACACATGCCTGTAGAGAACAATACTCTATAAACATTACCATTGGGAATACACAGACATTTGTATGGACAGATGACTAAGTTGGATCGTTATTACGGTGACTGTCAACTATAAAGCTACCAAGTCCCAGGAGAACAAGGACTGGGAGTCAAGACACTCTGGAAACAAACGTTGTTATTGTCCATCTGCTTAGTATCTGCAGAAATAACTATTTGCTACAGCCGTGGTGCGCATGCGTAGGAGCAGTATTTCAGGAAATGTTGCGTTCTACCTTATTTCCTTGGAGATTGGATCTGATTGTTTTTAAAAAGTTGCATTTTCAATGGCTCCGAGCAGTTGTCGTGTAAACTGACACCCAAAACGCAACGAAAGTTTTTTTTTTAATTTTTCCACTTGCATGGTGTCTTGTGTAAATGGTGCCTAAGTTGAGGGTAACGCGATGTATGCCTGTAAAAAGCGTCTTCTTGTTCGAGGAAGTAAAGCAGTAAGCAACTTCTGTACTTAATAGGCAGTTCATGTTGAAATGTCAACTCATTAGTCGCCTGCTGTCCAGCTAAGTGAGGACCGCAGGTCAAGAGGCACAATGGTGAGCAAATTGACCGTGGAGCCCCGGTCCAGAGGGTTATCTATTTATTTTCAAATTGACTGATGTAGACGATTGCATGCACAATCATTACCTGTTGTCTGTGCATCCCCGAGAGTATCCAGCTTCCCTTTTCCATGCTATTTAAAAAAATCCAAGAAAAATCCTACATGTGAATTTGAACTTTGTGTAATGGTTTTTCATCGTCGCTTTCATCACCACAAACAGCGGAGAAATGTTACAGATACCTCCACAGGACTTCACCTCCTCTGTTGCATCCCACCACATCCCTCACAGATAAGGATTTAATATTAAACAGCGCGACGAGACAGAAAAAAAAAAATGCAAACGTGTGACACCCTCCTCTCTGCACACGTCTCCTTTGGGAGAGTCGAAATCTTTCCTCAAGCAAACATCACCATAATGAGCTACTTCTAATGTGCACTTAGTTCTGTGCGAATGATTAAAGTGGCATCTCAGAGCCAAGAATTTAAGCACCTGATTACCTAATTACCATGTTTAGCACATATTCACATATATTTGCTGCTAATTTTTTTCTCATCAAATTTAATGGCAGTTGGCTGTTTTTTTTTTTTCTTGTTCAACTTGCAACCATTTTTCAACTTTGCTCTTAAAGCATCTCCTACACTGATTTTGTACTTGAAGCGTGTTCTCCAGCTTTTCTACTCTTTATATAGGCTGAGATTTGCCACCATGCTCATAGACAATGTGCCCTAGAGGATCTCTCTCATCTGAAAGGAATCACAATTAATGTGAAGTCACACATGTTTACGAACTAATGTCAATTAATTCAAGAGCGACTCCATGAGTGAACACCTGAGCCTTTTGCTTTGCTTAAAGAGACAGAAACCGAACAAGGTCAGCTGATGAGCTGCATATATGAACAGTTCAACATAAAGAAGTTTCATTTTCTACCATAAATCATAAAAATCCACTTTTGTGTAGCTTCAGTAAATAGAAAAATAGACCCTGAAAATAAGCAGAATGCTTAGGTTCTGTGGCGTACTCGTTTTCTAACTGGAGTTTGACGATAGAACATTGAGGCCTGGTTTTACTAAACAATGTCTTCAAGTGAAAAAGTCAAACACTGTGCTGCACTTTGGGTGTTTGTTTACAGGACAACGTTGCACGGAGCCATTGAAAGCCATTGAAAAACTTTTTGATAACGGCTCCCAAGCTAAAGATTTTCTGAAATGCTGCTACTGTGCATTCATACCATGGCTGGAGTAAGTAGTTGTTCTTTGTGCATGTGTGTGTGGTTTCATTACAAAAACAGCCAATAGCACCCACTAGTGGCCCAACATGAAAACGACATCATTTTCAGCATTTCTGCCATTTCTTTAATTTTTTCCTGAAATGAAAAGCTAAAACATTGTAGTGTGAACAGGGTTTAAATAACTCTAAATACTTGTTAATTCCTGCTCTGCATCAAATATATCACAACCTCGATAGGATTTGAAGAACCTCCTTTATTCCAGTAATCATTTTCTCAGGTTGTCTGCTACAGACGCTCCCAGCGAGTCATTTGTCTATTCAAGAAATGGCTAAAAGAGCTAAAGCTGCTGAAGAGATTAAAGCTGTTTAATATGATGATGAAAATGTCAGCACTTTTGCTAAATAGACGAAAGCCTTACATACATCATATGTTCCTATATAAGCAAACTCTATATAGGTTTAGAAGCCATGTTGAACAAGTTTTGCAGCTCCAGGCACTTTTATTTGAAGGAAAGATGCAGACCTCTGATTCAGTGACTGTGGAAGTGAATAATCCCTTTGTCACAAAATGTAAATGTATGTCATGTAACTGAATTAACAAGAACATTCAGGAAAAGCCAACAAACAAAAAGAGATGCTGCAGACGTTTCCTGAGAAGCACCACATTTTTCACAAGTTTTCTTCAGCCAGTCGTAGTAGTCTGCACATCCGTGGGTGTGAGGTGTTCACAAAAGGAGGACCTGAATGCTCGGCACTGGAGGCAGGAAGCTGAAGCAAAAAAGGGAGCTTTACTCACGGTAAGCTGGAGCAACAAAAAAAAACAAACAAAAAAAAAAAACATATCAGGCGGGCTGAAGCAGAATTCAAAGTAACAGGAAAAAGTCCAAAACACAACGCGGAACAAACCAGCAGGTGGAAGGTTGAGACGCTCAGAATAACGCAGGAACCTGGCAGTACGTACAGTACACTCAGAATTCAGATCTTGTCACTTTGTTCACATGTTGTTTGGATGAAGCCAAAACTGTCGGAACTAATTTTCCTCCGCTTATTTAACAACACTCAAAACCCCATAATGACAAGATGAAAGTGGATTTTTAGACTCTTTTGCAGATGGATTTCCCCTCCATCATTTTCGAGATGTTAATACACCTTGATTGAAGAACACTTGTCGTACATTCAGTTGATTGGACGCGATTTGTGAAGCCAAATACTTTCATTCAAAGTCTCCCAGCTGACAGTGCATATCAGTGCAAAAATTAACTCTGGTGTTGGAGTTGCATTAGTAGAGCTCCCAGCTAGGATCTACCAATTTTTCTTTTAAGACACCTCAATTTCACATCTCGCCAAAAGTAGATTTGAGCTCAGCAAGGATCAGTAGTGTCTTTGTGTCTCTAAAGTCTGTGTAGTCAGAAAGCAGCCTGCCACAGAGCTTCAAGAGGCCACAGGGGGAGAAGTCTGGGAGATGACTTTTCTCATATTTGATGGTAAAACTATAAATAATTTAGTTAAAATTGTTATGACTTAATTTGTTGTTTATTGGAAAATTATTATTTAAAAAACATTCCCACTAAGATTTACCACATATTTCAAATGAAAACCTTCACAACATCCAGTAGTATTAGTATCTTATAATGTGACAAAGAATAAGGAAATGATGGAACAAAATCAGTGCTACAAGCTGCAAGTATTGACAGAAGGTGACACAGGAGAGGGAGAGGAATCAACTTGGATGACCTGAGAGCATTAGCAATGTGTTGCAACAGAAGAGTGTGGGCTGTGTCCGACCGGCTATGCCCGCTCTTCATAGTGTGACCCGAAAGAAAACCTCTGTTCAGATGAAGCAATCATTTGATGATTTGGTCAAGATTCATTTAATCAGTGCAGGATTAATACATCTTCTGGAGGTTTGAGGGATTGACATCAAAGCGCCAAAGACTGTTGTGTCCAGTGTAAATATCTTTAAGCCAATCAATGACTTTTCTGAAGATGGCCACCAGACTCCCCTGAGCTTGTAACAAGGAGGAGCTTCAAAACAAGCTATCATAAACCTGAAGGTTACCCCCAAACTGCTTCTCTTTTTGGGCTCATCCACTATGCAGATCAGCAGTTTGTCTAATGCTCAGATACTCTGGTCCACAGCGAGAAAGGTTCAGCTTCAATCAAGAAAAGCTACCGAGGTGAGGCAAGTGTGGTTTTGGTAGAACCCTGTAACAGTTCTTTGGTGGCCGAGGAAAAGTGCCTATTGTTAAACGTCTGGAAACTTTCAACACATCATAAATTCAGGTTAATCACTCACTCATGCCAATGAATTCCGCCAGGCATGAAAGGTAGAAGATTTTATGGAACTAGATTGTTAGTCCTGTTTCCAATCACCCATGGATCGCACTTTGTTAGGCTTCTACCCTTTAACCTGTGTTTCATGAGTGACCCTACCAGGAAACAAACCGCCAGCTCTCGGGGTCACTGAGACACGCAATTCCATCAACCCCTGCAAGGTGACGCACCTTTGGTGAGCTAAATTCAGGTTCATACTGACACTTTATGGGGAACTTACCAAGGTTTTCAGTTTCAGTTAAAAACATATGGAGACACGGCCAAACTGAGAGCTTCACTTGAAACTTTTTTGTTTGGTGTTTGCATTATCTTCCTTTGTTTGTATGAGTTTTTAACTCTGTCAAAAAAACAAGCATGTTCGAATTGACATGGTCTTGAGGTGGACTGGTGGTCTCTCCAGGGTGGACGACACTGTTTGCTCAGTGTCAATTAGAATTGGCTCCAGCAACCAGCAATAAGAAATACAGAAGATGGATGGATGAATGGATTGTTACAGGTATAGAGCAGGGCTCTCAAACTCAGATCCTGGAGGTCTGCAACCCTGCATGTTTTCTATGTCTCCCCGCTTCAACACGGCTGATTACAATGAGCGGCTCGTTATTAGGCTTTCTGCTGAACTTGGTAGTTGCACCATCATGACATTCAGGTGTGTTGAAGCAGGGAGACATGGGAAACATGCAGGGCCGTGGCCCTTCAGAATCTGAGTTTGACACCTTTGGGTGGGGGCCTTCAGGAACAGCACGGGGACCTCTGCTGGTAAGGAGGAGCGGCACGTCAACACAGTGGCTCCAGCACCGCTAACCGCTAATGACTCATTCACTTTTAAATACAAGGTTGTGGCTTTTTAAATGACAGGAGTGACATTCCTGAAAATCAAAAGGTATATTCAGTTGTAATTATTACCTGTTGGGGGAGTGATTGAAATCATTGACCTCTGTACAAGAGTTTAAAGAATCTAATTTCAGCTTCCATCCACCTACTCCTGGGGTTTATTCACACCATGTCTACCCATAGCGCTGTCTCTTCCCATGTGTTTAACAAACCCACCTTTCTAATCTCACATTCTTCCCACATGTTCTGTTGTATGTTATCTCTTCAAGCAGAAATGGCCTGAAAATAAGCGTATAAACATCCATAGCTACATGGTGGTGCCTCAGCCCTGAGCTACGGGATCACTGTGGGAATTTCTCAGTGTAGGTATGCATTATCGCTAATAACACATCTCTGAACCTTTGTTATGGGCATATACAGGCTGGGGTTGGTTGGGGTTTAATGCCACTATGGATAGATAGTCTAGATGTGTGTGAGTGTCTCTCTGTGTGTGTGTGTGTGTGTGTGTGTGTGTGAGAGAGAGAGAGAGAGAGCGAGACGGAGGGAGAGTGGAGCAGGAAGATGTGCATTTCAAGATTATGTTTGCTTGAGGTAAAGAAGCCCTGTTTATGTTTGTAAGATGAGTCTCATGCCTCAGACGGCTGGGAACTACCTGTGTGTGTAAATTTGGCCTTCCACCCACCACGGGCATACACATTCTTACACATAGTCTGAGTCCCTGTGAGGTATTTGTTACAGGGGGAAACATACTGTATCATTACTGGGGTCCCAAGAAGGTAATAGGAAACAGAATGAGTCATCATATAGGATGTGATAGCAGTGTGTTGCAGTGCAACTGCAGCCTGAGGCTAGAGCTCCAGCTTCTCTTATGTCTACGCTTCTTTTCTTCAGCTCTTCTTATAAAGGAAACTTGTTGCAGTTTTTCCTCGATATTTTGTAGAAATAAAGGATAGCTATTACATTTAGTCTACTGATGGTGGGTCTGAAAAAGATGTGTCGGAAAGAATTGGTACCGCTAGATCTGCTTTTGTTTTACTAAGACCAAGATGGAGAGCCAGAAACTTCAGCTTGAAGATCTTCAATAACAACATTAAATCTGTCTTACTCTACAGTGCTGAGACCTGAAGGATCACCAAAAACATCACAGATTGGGTCCAGGTGTTTGTTAACCTGTCCCTGCGTTCCATCCTTGGATCTGATGGCCTTTGGTAATTTGTACTGAAGCTCTGTGGGAGATTACCAACCGGGAAAGAATGGCACATCAAAAACAGAGAAGGAAGTGGAGATGGATTGGTCACCCGCTCAGGAAACCCCACGACTGTATAACAAGACAAGTCCGATCTTGCAACCGGCAGAGCAAGAGAAAATGGGATAAGCCCAAACTGAGCTCGAAACTGAACAGGAAGTGGGTCAATCTGGGTCAGACTGGCATGAAATACCAGATTAGCTCAAGATCGAGTGGTGTAATTTTGAGTTTGGATGCCCTGTGCTCCTTTTAGGAGCAATGGGGTTAAGTGAGTATTAAATTTAGTCAAAAATATTCCACTCACTGCTGAAAGACGGCATGTTAAACTCCCAGGACAACCTGTTACTTTGGAAGTAATTTTCCTTTCATAAAATACTGTACAATGAGATATATATAATAAAGCTCACTAAATTCCCTTTATTACTAAGTGAGGACTAATGGGTCCATATTCTTCTTGGTTTTTAGGGAATTAATAGAATAATCAAGCCATTATTGAAAAGTTTTCAACAAAATTTATCTTTATTTTAATGGTGGAACTAAGATCAGAGACTCACTTGCAGAGATCCGACAGTTCAGTATCCAAAAGTTTAAGAAGTACTGCATTTGAATCAGGGGTCATGTACAGGAATCCATCCACGAGACAAACACACAAGACAAACTATAATCTTAAAGAAGAAGAAATGACAGTCTGGCTGGTGATTATATGTAGTCTGAGGCCCCGTTTACAAGACAACAATTTCAAGGGAGTCTGGTACAAAATGAAACAGGTCCCCTCCCACGTCTGCATTAGCTTGTTGGATGGGACCATACCGGTTAGGCTTTCCACTTACCTCAGACAGCATTGGTTGCTCACAACATGAGAGTTGTGATAGAAACTAGTGAGGAAGACTCCACTAAACCTGCAGTCTGGGAGATGCTCTAGACTAAAGGCTGATTCATACTCCTTAAGAACAAGAAGAAGGTTCAGGGTCATTTCAGGGTCTTGCCAAACAAAACATCATCATTTTCTTCAGTCAGCTCTCTCGCCAAAGAAAATTTGTTCGGCAGTGCCAACCGTCCGTTTGCTCACTTAACCGTCTGAAGTTTTGCCAAGTCTACGACAGAGAAACTTGCGTGTGTTTATGCACTGCTGTGTGCTCTGCCCATCTCGCTAATGAATGTATCAGTCATATTTTAATCATGATTTGCATGTAGCCTCAATACGGTATGAGCCCTGCAGCTCTTAGCATGTGGAATGTAGCATGTAGCACGTAGCACGGTCGAGGTCAATGATGCCCCTGAACGCATCACTCAGGGCTGTCAGCTCCTGCAGTTAAAGTCAACATAGCAGCCCGGACACAAACTTTGTCTTTTATCACTGAAACAGTTCAGAAAATTGTATTTCTGAAAATATTGGAAGCGAGAAATAAGCTGTGCAATTGAATAGTTAAAACGCAGCTACAAAGATGACTGAATTCGGTTTGGGGGCGTGGCATGCGTCTTCAACAGCTTCTCGGAGTATGA
>OMNM01049527.1:0-11480 GCA_900302745.1 Parablennius parvicornis | reverse complement strand
CACGCACACATACAAAGTCATGCCTCTGTGACTTAAGGGGGTATTACATTGACTTACATTCATTTGATGGAGACTTAACCCTAACCGTACCTACTGACCTGCAAAGCTGCTGTTGCTCTCTCTCTTCTGCTCAGTCAACTTTAGCATTAGCAATGCTAGTGTTTAGCTTTGTGATAAATCCGGCATATATACAGTAACCTTGTGAAGCTTGTACATTAATATATGCTGTCCCATCCAAATAAACTAATAAATTAAATTAAGTTCCATTAAGTTCAATTAAAGGAGTAATGCTAGTGTCTCCAGGGAATAGCTGTGCAGTTACTAATCCACTAAATTTCTGTTTACAGGAGGAGATAAACTTTATTTATTCATCCACCATGAAACTTTTTCCCAAGTAATTAAAATAAGCTTTTTTCTGTATCAACAGTAGCTGTGAAAAACATGTTTTACCTTTATAATACCTTCATAACACCTGCCTGCTTGTTAGTAATCTATTCTAGCTATTATGTTTCTTTGCTATGTGATTAATTGATTCTTTTCAAAGAATTGCTTATGTCAAGATGATAGAGCATCTTCCTCCATTTAACTGATGTGACTTCAGCTGAATAATAAATGAACTGCTCATTAGAACGACCTACTCAGCTCAGCTAATGTGCCACTACAATATCACATCTATGTGCACAACACTGTCCTACCTAATAGAAACAAGAGGTATTTTCTTTACTATACAGTTATGTACTTAAAACAACTGTAATCAGTTACTAATTTGCTGCATCTTGCACAAAACCAATAATACATCATTTAAGCTGGCTCTGTTAATCTCAGAGATGAACGAGCATTTTTTTTTATTACCTCCTACATTTTAACATGACTATTTTTGTTAGTTTAGTTTAGTTGTTCTTCAGTATATATTGTAGAGAAAGTTTGCATGGCCACTTGCAGTCGATATTCTGTATGAAGATTGATTTGAAAATTCTACGGTAGAGACAGTAACCGAGACAAGAGCTAGCCCTACAGGCCTTCTTCATTATGTTCATCCATCACTGCAATCTCATGCACAAAACATGTAAATCATTGTAAAAGATGAAACCAGACAGTGGAGTCAGATGTGGGAGACCAGGCCACAGAGAAAAAGCACCTATTCAATGTGACGTCTGTGACCGAATGAACTCATAGCTGTTGGCTAGATGGACTGAAAATCAGCTCATTAGCTCCATTCTTTGCACGAGCTGGACTAATCAGATTACTCCGGCACATTAATCCATCTTTGTCAAATTGAAATTGTTTTGCTTTCATTGTGCAGCTCAGGGTGATAAAACACACTGCTGATGTTGCTTCTTCGCTGCTCGTACAGTCTCATTTGTCACCTCTGGACTCGGGGCCACGTTGATGGTGGTGTTACTCTGCATGCAGTCTGCGGCGACTCAAAGCTCTTAGTACACAAGAACCACGAGGTGGAAAGAGCCTCTCAAGCGGTGCCTCAGTGGCACTCAGTCACTCGTAGTAGTCACTTATTAGTACTTGCTGAAATCAGCCATCGAATGAACGCATTGCTGACAGCACGCTGCGGACTAGCTGATCGTAATCACGCTGTTTTCAGCAGGTTGGAGGCGTCAACACATCCCAGGAGCCCCTGCTACTCCGCTGCCACTTTCAACACTGCGGATGACGGTAGATTTGAGTCAGACTGAAATTATCCCAGTCAGCCTTTGTAATGACTTTATGACTTGGGAGCAATCATATAGTGAAAGAAAAATTGTGTAAATGAAGTATTGTAGAGACTAGCAGTTTTTTTTTGTGTGTTTTTTTTTTTTGGTAAATTCTGAGAGCTACTACAGTTGTCAAGATTGCTCACATTCTTTACTAGATAGTTGTGTAAAAAATACATTAGTAAAAGTACCAATACATCTTCACTTGTAAAAATGTAGAAATTCTGAAATGTACTCAGGTATAAAAGAAAAAGGTAATTATGAATGTTTAACTGTTGATGTTTAAACGATCTTCAACCTTTTTTGTTGTTACTGTGTGGATATACCAGCTTATATGTCCACCAGCTTAGTTATTAGTAATGACGGATCACGATTCAGCCTTTAATTGTCTGTTGAGTCCGAAAATTAATAACATAACTGACCTTAAATATAAATACGATCTGAATGATTATGCAATATCAGGTTTACACCAATTTTTATTTGCATACTCACTCAGAAGCCGGTCTACTATTGACAGATGCACACAATTTCATGCACTAGTCATTTAAAGGTCTTACCTTCATGAATATTAGATATGAGGAACATTTTCCAGTTTGCAGATGATTTCAGTTCATCGATCACCTTGCACACAAATGCACGAGAACCTATTAGCGTGAATATGCAATTTAGCACATCTTAAACATGATCTTAGTAAATAAGGCCCTTTGAATTCCGTCTTAAATGTCAGATCGTTTGCCCTCTGCTGCTTCATTCTTTCATTGTAGTTTAATCGTCCTCATACGGGCTAAAACAAGTAATGACTTCTTAAAACTGAGCTTTAACACAGCATTAATGTTCATTAGCTTCTTGGTGGGAGAAAAGGTAAAAAAACACTCTGATTACTGGTTGATTCTCTGCAGATCCAACTTTATAAAAAGATTAATATTGGGTTTCAGGAGATGCACTGGCTTTTTGAATAACACTTTACTCCACCTGCCTCCTGGGAAGCAGCTGTTGTCAGTTGTTACCTGTGTCCTCATGTTTGTGTGAGAATGACTAATATTTGCAATTGCTGAAATAAAGAGCAATGTTTGCTTGGTGTCTGTGTGATTTTATCATCAATCTGTTTTCTTCATGATTTCTAAGAGAGTCTGGGCCAAGTATAATGTAAAAGTAGACTGCACATCGCAAACAGGGATTTTCTCTATTTAGAGAAGGCTATAGTAAAATTTGTTATTCAGGAGTTATTCTCCCTAACTAGTCGTTGGTTCGTTTTAATCAAGTCCACTACTATAAGTTTTATTAGTCAATTTGTAACACTTTTATTTATTTACTCTCACACATACATTTAAGCTAGTTATTTTGCTGACAATTGTTTACTTTCCTCTTGCACAGTAGCTAACTTTGCTGTTTAATGAATGACTTTACCCTGCAGAAAATGTGGCGTAAAAATAGGAAAGAAAAGTGAAGTAAAAAAAGATACATGAGTTTCAGTAGTCTTTGGGGGATGTGACTCTGTGCGAAGCCTTAGGATTTACACGCTTGATTAATATTAAAGTATTATTAGTGCAACTTTAATGTGTGGAATCAGTGATTTCCTATTTAGGACTACCAGCGAGGGATTTTGTTATGATTATGCCGATGAGCATCCTCATGCAAAGCTATATAAGTACAAATGTACAGGCTGTGAAAAGGTATCCCAGCCGCCGTCCACGCTCCTCCATTGGGTGCATGAATAATGCAGAACTCACATTTTCATACCACTTCCTCTTCTCTCCTCGCATCCCTTTTTCTCCTCCCCCTCCTCCTACCCCTGTGCCGTCGTAAAAATAGAACCGTAGACCTGCAAGCTTTTGCTCTGGTGTTTACACCATCGTGACCCTCCCCTCACTGCACCCACCCATCCCACTTTCTCCCTCTCTCTCTCTCCTGACAGTGGGGTTATTAGTCCCATTCATCTCGGCCTGTTCGCTCTTTCCTCCATGGGAGCCGGTGAGCAGAAAAACGAGAGAAGAGGATGTGAGGCCAGACTGGGAGCAGAGAGAAGGTCCTCAGGTAGCATATAGATGCTTCATCTCCATATCTTTATTATGAGTCTCGTAAAAATAGCCCTGCTCAGGCCTCTGCCTCTCGCCTCCCACTCCTCCTCTGCATGCACTCAGTCACAGCTCCGGGGAAATGAGGAGCTCCTCAGCCCAGACATTAAATGCACAAACTAGGATGCACAGACAGAAAAATGAGAAGCCTGCTTGTTCTCTGTGGATGGAAAGCAGTAATAGCATTTCTTGTCAGGACATGAATATAGTCATCGGAGATGCACGATGTGAAAAAGAAGAAAAACATTGTAACAATATATTGAATATGACTGTTTTTTCAACTACATATTTATCAGAGTAGATTCTGTTCAGCAAAATTAATCAGGTTTATGTGATTGGAACCATTTTTATGATTGCTTGTGAAACATGTCTTTCAGATGAAGCTGTTTGTGCAGCCATAACACATTTATAGAACTAACCAGGCAGATACATTGTCCCTGAATGATGCATGAATGATGATTATCATACATTTCCCTACACATTTAATAATGTAATTCTATTCTATTCTATTCTATTCTATTCTATTCTATACTACATAGTACTGTCAATACAAGCAACAGATTCAATAAGAGAAATATTTCACTTACAAACATTTACACTTTGAGATTCTTTTACCTTCATTCAGATGACAATGTTGTGGCATCCACCATGGTGCTATTTATTAAAGCAGAAGGGCAGAATGACAAAAACCTGAACACATTCATTACCTTTCACTGATGTGATGCAGAAAAAAATAGACCATCATAAATGTTTTAAAGTTGACATTTCCATTTGTTGCTTAAAGGTCTGACAACAGTGATTTTAAAGATGCAGGAAACCCAGACAAAACAAGCATGAGTTAACATATAAAGTTTGCTCCCAATAATGACCGGTGGCACCTTTGCTTTGCTTGGATTTCGATTTTCTTTTTTTTGATGTTTTTATTTTTGTTTTTTCTCGTCAGCTGATTAATTTGCCCAAACTTGAATAAAAACTACTCAAGAACAAGGGGGATAGGTAGGCTAAAGGGGGGTGAGACCATCTCCTCCCAGCAAAAAGCCTCTGATTTCCTAATCTAAGTTTGTAATCTAATCACTGTATGAGTAGTCTAGTATGAATAAACTATGACTACGATTATGGAAATGTTTTTTTTTTTTTTTTTTTTAAGTTGAAATAAATTTGCAGTCACTAATTAACCCAAGCAGCATGTCTTTGGACTGGATTGAACTACCTCTAAAGCCACAGGAAGAATATGCAAACTCCACACAGACAAACCTAATACAACACCATGACGCTCCAAGTTCAACCAAATTCATTCTTATGTCGGTTTTCATAGCTAAAGTGTGTTGGGGATGATAAATGTTACTTTCAACTTGTTGCTTTTTGGTTTGCTATTTGTTTCAACTCTATTATGTGATATTTCCCAGTAAACATCTGAATGGCATAACTACATCACTGGAAAATTACCAATTCAACAAAATCTTGAAAGCTATATGTGGAAGCTGGCAACTGTGGCTTTACTTCTAGACATGTAGCTGCAATTCTTCTATAAAATCAACATGGGTTCACTTCCATAGTCATCAAAGAAAATCACTTTAAAGTCAAGCAGACAGAAAGTTAGTATGACTTTCTGTTATTTCACTGACGGTCACAGAGGAAGATAAACAGCTGTTTTCCAAAGATTTGACAGCCATTCTTATGTTTTGATTAGTTTTTTAAAACAGTGTAACTTTAAATTTAGCTTCAATCTTCATAACAGTGGAATTTTAAAGGAGTTGAGATGGGAGTTAATGGTGTTGTAAGGGGAGATGGGATTTTTTTCCTTTGAGTTGGAGGAGCCACCTACCCCAGCCAGAGGAGGTGAAGTGTTTCAGGACCTTCTTCTTGAGTGATTGTGAGAGATCAGTGGAGATGGACAAGCCGCAACGGTGCTGTGGTTGCCCCACTTACTGTAACTACTGTGGTGAAGAGGGACCTGAGCTGTGAGGCAAATCTCTCTGTTTTCCGATCAGTCTACATACTTCCCCCTCAAAGAGGTTCAGGAGCTTCGGGGGCAAGACTGAAATCACCGGCAAGAAGCAGGTGAAATTAGTTTTCTCCACATGATGGCGGGTTTCACCCTTTCTGATACAGTGAGGAGCTCAGCTATTCCGGATGGACTAGAAATAGAGCCATGACTCCTCCAAAAATAATAGAAGGCAGTTGCGGCGGCTCAGGCATTAGATTAGGATGCCTCCTGGCTGCCCTCCCATTATAAGTGTACCAGGGATGTGCAACTGGGAGGAAACCAAAAGGTCGACCCCGGACCTGCTGGAGAGATTATGTTTGTGGTTTGTTCTGGGAGCAGCTTGTAGTTCCCCAAGAGGAGCTGGAGGAGGTTGGGAGGTACAAGGATGTCTGGGTTTCTTTCCTCATCATACTGCTACCGGGATGGATGGACGGTGTCTATCTTGAGCATCATCGTGAAACTTATATGAGGTGTTAAAAACCCCCACACAAAAAAACGAGGTGAGATATTTGTACTGTGGTCGAGATGTAACAGTTTTCACACGTCAGGGAGCAGCCATCTAGTTAGTGAACGTTAAAGTGCATTTGAAGGGAAATAGATGAGGTGGAAAATTAATATATGGAAACATTCAGGTGATAAAGGTCTTCTCAAACTAGTTCCAACATGCTCTCCTTTTCTTTTTTAAAGGTCGCGTTGGAAAATGGAGAATAATGTATTTTCAACATCATCCTGCTCCCGAAGAAAGAGGTGGGTTTTTTTAAACGGTCACTCCGCCCACACACGTCTCCCTCCGCTCAGACGTTCCTACATTAAAAGAGTGAATGTCACACTGTGATTGAGGCATGCTGGACCCAGTCTGGATGAGTGTGTTTGTGTGCCGCACAGATAGAGAAGTGTAAACCGCAAAACCTCTGACAGTCTGCCACTGTCTCAACCCAGTCTATTCAAGTCAGTTCAAAAAAGCAGAAAGGAAGGGGGTAAGGTAGACGGAGGGGGCTGGAGACCCACATTTCATGGTTTGGTACCTTCCAAAGTGACAGCATGTTGAAAACATGTACAGTGTGTCATACTACATACTACATGAGTATGTGTGATGTGCTGTTGGTGAGTAATTTTGTCACAGCTCATAAAGTGCTGGGCTTCATTATTTATCTTTCTTTTTAATCATATTTGTTCAAGTTTTTATATGTTTAACCCAGTTTTACTATACTTAGCTGTCATATATTTAGCTGTGACATATATTCTATACCCCTGATAGTGTTTACTTTAACCCGACAACACAGGAACACCACAGACACAGCACTAGAGGGGCAAATTAAACTTTCCATGTCTATGTGTGACATAAATTTCATCAGCAGCTGCAGACTGCAGTGCATGCCCACAAAAAAGCCTCAGGGCTGTCACTTTAAAAGAAACTCAAGTTCTTACAACTAAGACCTAACATGTAATATATTCAAATTGTAATCTGAAAGCCACCCGTGTAATGTAATCCCAAACTACAGTTCAGTGTGTTCATTCGTTCTGCCTCTGCTGCCTCGCTGTTTGACAACAGGTGACTTCAGATTCCTCATCATGGAGGCAGTGTGAGACAGACGCGTTTTAAAGAGCAAGTAAAACAGGCTTACTTTAATCATGGTGCAAAAAACACAGAATTGCTTCCAAGTGTCAGACTGTTGGGTGACTTAATTATGTGTCTTGGTGTGACTCACCACTTTATGGCGTTATCTATCAGTGGAGAGACCAACACCAGCTATCTTTATTGCTTTTGCAAGAAAGCGTGAAATAGATCCGTTCCCAGTGATCAGATTAAGGAGGACGTAACTTATACTTCTGACAACTTTTGATAAAATGAGTTACACAGTTGCAATTAATGAAGTTCCAGTGAGTCTAAAATAGTTTCTTTGTTCTACAAATAATCTGTTGTAAACCTGCTGCCTCTCCATTCTGCTGACAAGTCAAATTTTCACAATTATATGGCTGTGGCTCTGGCTCAGGGGGTAGAGCAGGTTGCCCCACAATCTCAAGGGTCAATTGGTAAAACCCCATACCCAAAATTGCTCCCAATGTAGGTAATGGCAGTGATCGCCATCGGTGTGCAAATGTTTAAAGAGGAATATCACTGTTAAGCTTATCAAGACTGTTAAAGCAACAAAAAGGTGTTAAACAAGTCAACTTTATTCACTATTTACAATCACCCATTGTCTGAAAGGTAATTAATTCTCCATGGTAAATGGATTTTTAACTCGATCCATCCACTGGGGGCAGTTTGGGGTTCAGAGTCTTGCCCAAGGACACTTGGGCAATCGAACCTCAAGATCTTGAAAGAAAGACAACCTGCTCACCAACTGAGCTGCCCCTCATTACTAAACGTTTACTGGAAGAGCGGTGCCCGTATCCATTCATTTTCATGAAAAGTAATTTTAACTTGCCTTTATAAGAGCTGTCAGCAGCTGCTAGATGTCATTATCTCAGCTCTTTTATTGCTGCTACTTCTTATTCTTGTTGTCATTAGTTCATGAATCCCATTTCTTTACCATTTGTGTGGGCAGACAACCAATTGGATTGTTATTCCGGGTGACTTCCAACTATAAACCTACCAAGTACCAAAAGAATCTATATTAGGAATCATGACACTCTGGAGATTGCCATTGTTGTTATTATTATTTACTGTGGCCATGGTGCACAAACTGCACATACAGTTTTCAATTTTCACTTAAAAAAAAGCAAGAAACTGGTTTCTTTTTATTTACAGCAAATATTATAGTAACTCTATTTTCTACAAGCAGATATAGGCAACTTTAGCCATGTCCTGTTTGGCCCCAGACCTCGATCTGTGCAGCCGGTGAACCAATTTTCAAACTTAAAACCTCATTTGTATTATACATGCTCTGTAAATACAGTGCAAAAACAAAATGAAATTTAAAATGTTACGAAAATCATTTATAAATAAATGCATTCATTGTAATCAGTCCTTGTAGTGGATTAAAATGTGCCCCCTTGTAATGAGAATTACATTTGTATGGCCCTCACAGTGATCATAGTTGCCGAATGTGAAAATGTAGAAAGTGTGATGTCGGCAGACAGCAAGCCACTGATTAGCCAGAGCCTGACCACACAGATGAGTCAGGTGGCGGCTTATTCACCTCGCCATTTTTTAAACACATTCACAACCAGATCGCCGGCAAACAGACAAACAAACAAACAGAGATAGACACAAAAAAATCAACCCGTGGAGCAGCAACAATACGCAGGCATTACTTTGTCTGGTGACTGGCAACAGGATTCTATGGGAGCTTGATGGAGCGACCAGCTACAACTATCACGAGGTCTCTGAGTCGTGGATAGCATTGGTGGTCCGGATTAGCCAGTTTCCCTGTTAACTGGTGACTGGCTTCCTAAAGTGTCCCCTTTCACAGCAGATGTTAAAAACCAGACCTATATCTGTAGCTGTCCTGGGAAAACGTCATTTAACCGCGTGCTTGTAGCAGAAGTCACCAATTAACGAGGGCACAAGTGAAAGCGAAACACCAGACAGTGAAGCATGAGAGTAATAATCCACATTTTGTAATATTATAAATGAAATTATATACTATTTGATTTTATATTTGAGCTGATGTCCAATGCACGTTCGCTTCAGATCATTTCGAGGGGTGAGTACTTGTGCTTGAAGGGGAAAGGCTCCTATGACTCTGCCCACGACCTGGTGGTACGAGACATTCAGTCCATTTCCTGGTCAGTAACTAACCTTTGATGTTATTCTGATATAAACCAAGCACATGAAGTATTGAGTGAGTTTTGCAGTGGGAGTTTAAAGGTGAGTTCATCCTCTTCTCTGAGTGGTATATTATAATGCAGATATATTACCTTGGGTAACCTCCCACGCTGAGGTTTATTGGAAACTGCTTTCATGTCTTTTTTCTTTTCTCTGCTTTCTGCCTGAAAGATTAGAAATCTTATCACGAAAGAGGCAACAGAAAATATCTGATATACCAGCTTCTGCTCTTTCTCCTTTTTTGAGGTTAGCTTTCAAATCCGGCACCTTTTCTGTGTTTTAAGAGGTCACGATTAGATAATTTTGAACGTCTGCATGGACTTTATGTTTTACCACACAGACATGATTCGGTGGTTTAAAGTGTTGCCTCCTTTCATCTGTAAAACTATCAAAATGTTAGCATGCGTCATTTTTTCTTTGAACCGAGTGATGTTTGATGGAGGATGAGAGCGACACAGAAATTAAGGTGAGTTAAGTTCACTTTCCTCTGTCTGGAGCAGCAAGCGAGGATACAGAGGGGAATCCAAATAAGATGTTATTTGAAAGAAGGACAGAACAAAATCAAATCATACCAGAGTAAAACCCAAAACGTCCTCATACAAGTGTTGCGAAGAAATCAAAGTGCTCTTTCCAGACTCTTTGTGAATCTGAAGCGTATCGCAGACACACTGTCACACCTGCTTTTTGACCGCTTCTGGTGGAGGGCTTTTTTTTTTTTTTTTTTTTTTTTAATCACCCTGCGGGCATCCTGCTGTTTCCAAAGCTTTTGAAAGAGCTTTTAGTTTGGCATTTGATTCCAGGCCTTCCTTTGCTTTGGACGTGTCTGTGCCTTTTTTCCTTCCCCGTCTTCCTCTTCCCTTCCCTTTCATGCAGAGCACCTTGGCTGCTGAAAGAGTGTTGGAGGAGTCCACAGTTATTCAGGACGAGACGAGACACGACGAGTCCAGACGAGACGAGAGGAGAGGCTCAAAAAGGAAGCAAGAAATACCAAAGAAGATTAGATAAGGTGAAAGGAAACAAGGAGATGAGATTAAGAAGACATGAAATAGGATCAAAGAAGGGAAAAGAAATGAAAACAATACAAGGAAGGAAACAAGATAGGAAAATGTGATTGGAATGGATACAGGAAGGGAAAAGAGGGAAAGGGTACAATTCCAAAAAGGAAGAAAACTGATAAAGGAGGAAAGAAAAGAAAGTAAGGAATAGAAGAGGAAAGAAGAAAAGTAAATAATGGCAAAAGGAAAGAGAACAGAAGAAAGAAGACGAAAACAGGAAATGAAAGGTGCTGGAGGAGACAAAGTGAGGGAATGAACGAAAAAAGCAGAAGAGATCAATTGAAGAGAAACCCAAGAATATGTAATAGGCACATGAAAAGAAAGAAGAGCGGATAAAATACCCAAAATGAGAGAAAAGACAGATGAAAGAAGGAAGAAGAAGAAAAGAGAGGACAGGAGGAGCATGAGAAGTCACTCGTTCTTTACCCGGGGGGGGAGGCGCAGCAGGGGGAGGTGGGCTCCTCATCCCTCTCTCCTCCAACTGAGCCTCCTTCTTCAAGGTCAGGAACACACACACACATGCGCGCACACACACACACACACACACACACACACACACACACACACACACACACACACACTAGCTCACACAGCCGTTTGGCAGACATGATACACACTAGTACACACACACCAGTACAGACACACACACTCACACAAACACACACACACACACACATACACACGCACTTAGTCGAGCTCAAGTAGAAAAGACGCCTTCTGCCCGTTTTTTTCTCTCTGACTCTATGTACCAACCAGCCAAGTCTCAGTCAACCATCTGGAGATAAAAAACATTCCTCCCATACACACACACACACACACACACACACACACACCCGTGCACACACACACACACACACACACACACACACACACACACACACA
>OMNM01049526.1:0-12077 GCA_900302745.1 Parablennius parvicornis | reverse complement strand
TATTATGAATATCTTCAGCTGAGTTGTCCCATCTATCTCTTCACTCGCCGATGGGTTATGTAAACTTTAGCTACACATGCTGGTGGCTTTGCGGGCCTTTCTGCTCAAGGTGGAAATATTCCTCAGGTTTTCATTCAGCCTCAGCTGCCAGGGGACAGACCGGCATTCAAAGGTGCCAAGCAATTTGTCTGACCTGGCTTGTGCAATCAGTGACAAAGTGAAGAGAGCAGGTGTGGCTTGTTCGTGGACAGGGCAGAGACACAGCGATGGAGAAGGTATAGGCTTTGTCTGTATGTGTGTGCATAAGATTTGCAGGTGCCAACAAAACACACTGGTTAGAATCTAGGCCACATTGCATTCGTTTTGAACAGTCTAGCTTTTGTATTTTTTGTGGGAGCTTGTATTTTGCCTCACTGTAATATTTCATCAAATCAAAGACGGGGGAGAAAGTCTGCAGCCTTTGTTACACCTTGGAATAGAAATGGCTTTAATTTTTTTTAACCTTATGCAATATGTTTTGTGAAAAATACTATGCAAGTTCTAAGATATGGAAAGGAAAATGTGCTTGCATTGTGATTGATGTTGGTTTCAGAGAAACAGTTTCCAAACAGTGTTGTACAGCGCCATATACCAACAAAACCAACCGACAGTGGAAGTTGACAAGCTGTTAGTCATTAATTTTTTTTCTTTTTTTCTTTTTTTTTTTTGTAATGCCACACTGGAAAATCCATTTGAAAAGGTTACATGTGGAAAGCATTTCGTTTATATAGCAACTTTAAGATTGATAAAACGCATGCCTCATAATTTTTGGTATTATATATATAATTTCAGGATAGGACCAGTGTCTTAAAATTGATTCTTAAAAACTCCTCAGAACTCGAACTAAGTAATGATAAAAGAGATGAAATCTGGGAGAGAAAATTACTTCCTAAGCTGCTGTTTTTTTTTTGTTTTTTTTCATGTCAGACATGATCAATTGTGGCTAACTCTTTGATCTCACTAGTTTGCGGTGGTGCACCACAGTATCCCTTAGAATTTCATCCAAATTGGATGAAGTTCGCCATAATGCCAGTCATGCATGCATATTTTAAAGATTAAAAGTTTTAAAACACGAACTTTGATTTTTGACCAAAAATGCATAATTGCCCGATTCAAGCATTCATTCATAGAGTAGGGGGGAGATACCAATTACTTCAAGAATTTTTTATTTTTTTTTGCAATAATAACTGCATTTCAACAGTAATATAGCAAAAATTGGTTCTTTTCAGATTTGAATTTAAGGATTTTTCCCTTTGTTTTAAGCCGAGGGAGCCGTACACAGACCAACATGAGAAAAAGATAAACATCTGCTATCAAACATTATCTGCTTTGGGTTTTTTGTTTCTCCTTTCATTTTATTGTCTTTATCCCCCTTAGACACACACACACACCCAGTGTTTCAGTGTCAAGCATTTACAACATCTGTTTCTCATGCAGCTTTGTACTTGCAGCCAGAGAGGGCCAGCCCCAGCAGCTCTTCTTTAAGGCTCTGAGCACCGCTCACTTCCTCTGTAGGTTTTTAAGATTAATTTGGGTTTTTAGCTGCTCTAATGTGGCTGAGGATTGCTCATCTTACACCACCGCTTTCTTCTTCCCCTCCGCCCCGTGCTCCTCTTTCATCCCCCGCTACTTTACATTCCTCCTCTTTTTCCTACTTCATTTGTTTCATCAAAGATTTCTATGTCCTCCCTCTTCAGGCTGTGACACTCTTATGAAGTCACTACTCTTTCTGCCATGTCTGTAAGTTTCCAGTCATTGTTTTTTCACCCTCACGTAACCTCTCATTTCTTTCCACTTTATCACCATTCCCGACTTAGTACCTTTTAATTTCCGGTGCTGCACACTGTGCCACTTTGCAAGCCACGCGGGTTATTTGTATGTGTTCCACTTTTAGGTGTTTAAAGCTGTTTGTGTGTTATTGTGTGCGTGTGTGTGTGTGTGTGAAATCAGTGTGTGGGCGCTGTGATGTGTTGACCTCTTGGAGGCTGTGAGATGAGCCGGTTAATTAGCGCTGTGCTTTAACAGTCATGAAACCAGCTGCATTCAGTGGTTTGTCACATTTGCCTCATCATCAGCACTCACGGGCACTATTAGAATTTGAGAATTTGGATCCAGCCTACTGAAGTCATAATCAAGCCTTCTGCAGGAGTTTTGGTGTGAAAAAAAATCTTTAAATGGAGTGTCAATCATCCCTGTGTGCTCAGCTTATTATCTAATTATCTCACGTCATTAAAACTGTGTGTTTGGGTGCACGGGACACATGTAAATGTTCTCCAATCACTCATTTAGTAGCATTCAGGTCTGTCAAAAGTGGAACTGATTAATTTCTGTTGTATTTGTTGGACAACTTCCAAAGAAGTAAATTCTCTTTGTGCTCCACTTTCTTTCAATGTGTCACTCTTGCTGTGTCTCCGTTCAGTGTGTATCTTTCATTTGAGAGGTCGGCAGTGTAGCATCTGGCACTGAATGTGCCTTTATGCCATCTTAAACCTCAAATAACTTTTTTTTTTTTTGGTGACAGGAACAGTTTCAAACTCCCAGCACAGGCAGTGAAACACAGAGGACAGTCTTATTTTAGACTCTCAAGCCTTAAACTTTCCTCACATCCTCCCCACTAGCGCGCACATAAAGACTTCTCTCATGAATGTTTTACTAGGTCAACTCCTGAGGAAGTGGTGTTTTTCATCACCGTCCTTCTCTGCCTCCTTCCCTCTCGCTGTCCATCCTTCCCTCTGTCTCCACCTCCCGTCCACGCTCCTTTTTGGACTTGTTTGTTTGATTCGCTGAGGCGGTGCTAATCCTCGGCTTGTCACTCTCCTCCGTTCAGAGCTACTCTGCTCTGCTCTGTATTTTTAGATTCCCTCCATTTTTTTTTCTTCCTCCGTTTAACAAGTGCCTATGCACTCGCAGGGTAGTGTGGCAAAGCAGCAAGCAGACTAATCGTAATGTGATTACAGGCCAACTGAGTTTGCGGGAGATGATACTATGGTTGATGGGAGTAACATTTGTCTGAATGCAGTTTATTTTTTGTGTTTTTTACCATGCTATAGCAATACTAGCACAAATCCAGATTTGAACAAGCAACGTGGCAAATGCATTGTTATTAGGAAACAGATTGTTTATTTTATAGAAATGTAATATGCATTTTATGCTTAATTATCTACTAGAATTTCAATGCATTTGTTTTGTGAAAAAAATATATATATACTTCTACATGTCTTGGGTGTTCAAAAGTTCATGATTGAAATAATGCATGGAGGGAATCTGGAGTTTTGACATGTTGGATCATGAAAAGTGTGCGTCTCAAGCTCATCATTCATCCTGAGGCAAGTGCGCTTAACTAAAAGAATGATCATTTTTATAGCCAGGCAAAAACTATATCTTAAAATCAACAGGATTGGATGGCAGACTTACAAATGTGCGATCGCCACATATTTGTTTGTGTCTGTGTCTGTAGGCTGTGGCCGGTGCATGTGTTCACTTCTGCATTACACCACATCTAAGCACATCATATTTTTGCAACTGTGCATACTTGTTGTGGCTTCTGACCCCGTCTTTGTCACAGCTTTGCACGGTTATGTAGTTCAGCAACCTAGTCGTTAGAGACTAAAATACTGGATTGGGAAATTCCTGAGCTCCACACAAGGAATGTCGCTGCCACATTTGTCTGGAATGTTGAAAATTCATTTCCCTCCAGGAGGTAAATTCTAGACATCCCAAATGGGCATTTATTTTTATGGCTCAAAAAGAGCCGGCTGGGTATTGCCTTATGATGTGGGTTTTCATTGTGCTTTGAGTAGGCATAGCTGTTGAAATTACTCTAATTTCTCCAGGTTGATTATCTTAAATGAGCATACAGGAGCCTCGTATTTAATTTAAGGAGCAATTTATCCTGACAAACGAGACAACAGCTCTCTGTGTGACATAAAATCCTGCTAATGACCCTGATATTTTTTTTTAATTTCTAGTCATTTCAGAGAGCTGTAAAGGGAATACCTGTCTGGCTCAGACTTAAAGGGGACTGTTCCCCTTCGTCTTTCAACGGCAGCTGTCTGGGAATGACAGAACACTCATATCTCTGTCTTATTTTGTCTTTGAATCCGCTGTTGCCCTCTAACAATCAGACCGCACGCACTGCACCACCCGCTACACGTCCACGCTGTCATTAGATAACGACCTTTCCCAGGTAGATCTATCACAGTCCACCTGAGTGTCTCTCCGAGCTGAATGAATGAAACAACAGTTCCTCCACGGAGAGAAAGAGAGAGAGCATTGTAGCTCTGTAACTTGGGCCTTTTGTGATAGCATGCACAGAGGTTAATACAGCCTTTGTGGGCTGGTCCTGTGCTTGTCTAAGCCTGTTCCATTGTAGGTAGCAATTAGATTTGTGTGTGACTCCTCTGTCCCCCCTAACAGAGGCCAGGAGAGGGTGGGGAGAATGCAATCATTGTCTTCCAATTAAACCAGCGGAGGAGAGGGGGTTCTCCCTGGTTTTGCCCATTGTCAGGGCAGGATGTGGGACGGGCTGTCGTGGTCAGGTTTGGTATCACCAGGCGAGGAAGGAAGGAACCTGATCCAGGGTCCCCCCCCCCCACACACACACACACACACACTCACACACACAAACACACCATACATACACACACACTCCCCTCCAAACCTCCTGCCCTCGTTTTTGTAGCTACAGGCAGCAGTGATGCAGACAGGGGAATATCTGTACTGAAGGTGGAGGAAGAATCTCAGCCCAGTGTGCCCGCTGCGTGCAGGATTGCTCACAAAAAGACCAGAAGCTCTGATATTTAAAAAAAATAACTAAATAAACACCAATTGATATGTGTGGACCCTCCACGCATTTTACACCTTCCTGACCCCATTTTAATGCTGCTATGTTGGATGTAAGCAGACAAAAAAGGCTTTCATTTTTTAGTCCCCAGGTGTAATGTGAGAGTTTATTTTTACTTTTGAGAAAATAATTCCACCCACAGATGTTTAACAAACTCAATTCTTACACATATCCTGCACCTTTTTTTTGAGGAGAAAAAGTAGGAGTAAAGATGGGCACAATGATTATACAAAGGCTGACCACTTGAGGAGGTCATTGTCCTCCGAGAGGAGCAGCTTTAAACAAAGGTCTAATGTCAGTATGATGATACTCTCATGATGACAATGTGATGATGAGTCTCAGATTTCTGGAGTTATCAGATTATAGAATTTACCGAGTACTCGGCATACTGTGACATACGATACTTATGGGATAGTTTATCTGATTATAATAAATCAGATCAATGCATCTAGATTCCTCCCCAGCACTCCAATGACTTGCTTCATGTGTACACATATTTCGGATTTACTCGGTTCTTTCACATCTCGTGACTGTTAATCATACAAATGGTAGACAAAGGGAACAGAGGAGTAAAAGACAAAAACCATTACATGCAGCAGGAGAAAGTCGATGAGCAGCCACTTCATGTTCAAACAGTTTATACAGCCAATGTTGAGATTAAAGGCGTCGAAAAGTTTTTAAATATTTTCAAAAGAGCAGTAAGCTTGAATTTTAGGTCACTATATGTGGATGTGCTCTGAAAGAATTCTAATAATATCCTGAAGCTACGATTTTTCTGAAGTCTGTGCAAATTGGATTATTGCAATTATTGTTATGATGATTCTTATTTGGTATTTTTCAAGCAGTCAATAGTTTCAACATAACAAATAATGACGTTTCTACTTTTAGACCTACAGTCGTAACAGGGTTGAAAAATAACGCCATCGATCTATATATACAATGCTTGAGAATGAAAGGTTTTCACTGTAATCTGTGGTTTCCTTGGAGGGTAATTTTCAAGGTTCATGTGCATAAATGTTTCAACAATGAATTTCTTGTTCAAGCGCGAAGTCTCCTCCTCATTTTTTTCGGATACAAATCAACTGTTTATCCACAAGTGCACTGGACTCGTTCCAACCGTCTTCGTTCTTACACAAGGATAAATGCAACCCTCTGAACTGTTTTTCCAGGGCTTTTCACCACTTCCTGCTTTGCCGCCGTCACCCACTCATGACCACAATGACATCTCTCAGCCACCACTTAGCCCCTGATAGATGGTTTCTATTTAGGAAACGGCATCTGACCACAAACCACCAAGCACAACAAGACTGTTGACAGGTCTAAATAGAAAAGTTCACCAGTGGGAGAAACAAAGCACGAACACTCTTTCCTCGATCTGGGGGCGTCGCCCACAAAATAGTTTTCTAGATAGGCTCCTTTGATTGCTTTCTTTTGGTGGGGGTATCAAAGTTTTCAGGGGGGTTTTTTTGTTTCAGTTTTTTGGAGTTAGGTTTTACTTTGTGGCGTGCAATCCATTTTGGGACCGCGAAGAAAAGCAGCGGTGAAAATAACTGACAGCCAGCTGAAGCTGTTCTCTTCTCTCGCTGAGCGGCATGTAGTGATGGATGAACTGCTGGAGCTTGTCACTTTTTTAGAACAGGTTGTTTCTACTGCCTCGGAGCTTCTCAGGTAATTAATAAACACATTCATTGGGGAAGCAAAAGAAAATACAGCGCATGGCTAAAAGCAATGCTAGGTGGTCATCAGTCATGCTCTACTTGATTATGGCATTTTAACAATCCTCATGTTGGACCAATTAAGGATATAATACCAACTCTTTCAAGGCTTTTGGGAACATTATAGATTAAGATCTCCAGAGACAGTCAAAAATAAAGAGCCATAATGTTTCTGTGTGCTTGCTGCTGAGTGAATATGTGCATATACATGTGTGCGTGTGACGGTCCTTTTGGTGTCCCCGTGTTCAATTTAAGCACATCCAGATGGAGAAGGGAATGACTGGCCAGAAGCCAGTGTCCTTTAGGAATAGAGGAAATTAAAGAGGACAAGCAAAAGAGAATCAAAGAAAGGCAGCTTGATGGAGATGAGTTTGTTTACACATACAGTAGGCTATCTGGTTTTAAGAAAAGGAATCTTTAAATAGTAATATTGTTCAATGATAAACACTAGGAACAGCTGCCTAATATCGGTTCCTCTTTTGCTGTCAAAACAGCCTCGACGTCGAGGGCTCTGAAACACCTCTGAACGTGTGTCGTGATATCTGGTACCAAGAGTTTCATAGGGTCATGTTATCCAGCTTTTCAACACTTTCACTTGGGTCTCATTGGTCCAAAAGAGTTGTATTCAAAGTTTATTGCCCCAAATCCCACGTTTCCTTGATTTGAGTATTAGATTATAGGAGCTGCATTCAGAATCTGCTGTGTCTGTGTGAGCTGGACTGGCTCAGCTCACACATGGGAGGAGCAGGAAGTACTTCCTCTAGTGGTGCCATGTGCTAGAGCAGAGCTGCCTAATTGTGGGAGGAGTCAAAGGGTTGGCCTACCTGGATTGGGATTGGCTGAACCCCTGATGACACTATATAGGGTTTGATTTCTGATTCGCTCTTTGAAGCATGCACTTTCTAAAAATTGAAAGAAGACAAGGAGAGAGAGGACAGACTTTCTTCACTTCTGGGGCGTCATTCCAGGTGTGGGGATGCATATTACTGTTGGAAACCTATTAGAAAGTGAATTTTGCATAATGCGCCTCCATGGAACCAAATGCATCGATGATCCTGATGTGCTCAAGCTACACGTGGACATAATTGAGTCCAATTATGATTTCTAGATGCTACATTACTCACAAAATGCACTGATGATTCAGTCTGAAAAACAGAACAAATACCACACAATATCTATTTAGTGTGATTGCTATCATAAATATGGAAAATCAAGGATGTGCTCAAGATCACGAATAGGTCACTGGACATTGCATTATCCAAACAATTGTGACGTTGTGAGGCAAACTTGCTCAGCCTTCAGTGGACAGACTGCTCAGAGATATTTTCTGAGCCGGCTCATCACGACTTTTGTTTGTGTGATTTATAAAAAAAATATTTTCGACGTTTTATGGCAAATTTGAATTATTTTATTTAGTTTTATTCCAAATTCAGACTTTCATTTAACATTCTGATATATTTATTTTCTTCAACTGATCACCATACAATCACTACAAAATCAAATGAACACTGAGGCAATGGCGTTTCAAGCAAATCATCATCAAATAAATGGGGGGGCTGAAACACACAAAATCCGCATTTGAAAATGTGTGATGTCACTCATCAAATCACATCTTCAGTTTCCAGAAGATTTCACGTTCCTCTCAAGATTTAAAGCACAAAGATCTTCTTCCTTTCACCTTAATCGGCAGTCGGCAAGCAAAACACTTGTCTCATGTTGCAGCATTTAATTTCCTTGTGATGCAGCTGAAACTACATTTAATACCACTTTACACACCCGACAGCTCCTCTGTTAGTCAGTGATCATTCCAGGATACTCTTATTTCACCACAGCTGCTTTTAGCACATTTGAAATTAGGACGACTTTAAGGACAGTTGTATAAACTTTTGAATTTCACTGCCATCGTCAGTCAGTTTGATGTTTAATTTGGACTAATTTATGTACTTGAATGGCAAACAAAGTTATCTATTTTTTCAACTGTTCAGTGCAACCTCAAAGACCTGAGGCTAATGTTAAATGCAGAAAAATTGTTCATTGTACACACGTGTTGGTTGGCCGGCTCTGGCTGGGTGTTATCTATAAGGTAATTCTTGGCTTGCTGCCTCGCTACCTTTGTGGCCACATGACGGAGAAATCCAGAAATAATTACAGTCTGCGATCAAATGACTTGTTTTTATTTATGGTTCCAAATGTCTGTACTGAACTGAACTGGGCAAAAAAGCCTTCATGATTTCTGCTCCTAGTTCATGAAATGCCCTCCAGGAAGATTTTAAACTCACAGAGTTGGTCCCACTGGGGAAGTTTAGGCCTTTTTAAAGCAATTGGAATAAAAATCCTCACCCTGTTGTTTTACCTGAATTATTTTTAACTAATTGGTTGCTTTTATAGTTTTATCTTTCAAATGTTCTTGATTGTATTTTTATTGTTTTTATGTACTTGTCTTCACCCTCTTTTGTTGTGTTTATCAAACACTGTTTTCGTCAATGTAAACCTGTTCTATGTAACCAGGACACACTTGAAAAAGAGCTTATCAAACTCAGTGTGTTTCTCCTTATGAAATAAAGGCAAATTAAAAAAAAATTCAATCTAAAAAGTTATTCCAACTTGGTGATCTGATCTTTGTGCCCCATTAAATTAATTTAGCAAAATGACCTTATGAGACAGCTAATTACTGGTTTCACACTCGAAATCAGAAAATTATTTTTCTTGTCGAAAAGCACCACACTGTGCTGCTTCTTTTTTTCCCCCCCCCATCTCCTTGTTAAAATAAAGTCCAATAATCATTGAAGGTCATCCATGCCTGACTTGCCCTGATGAAGGTCAGAGAGGAAAATCGTTTTAGGACGAGCGAATATCTGCAGCTGCAGCAGGTGATATTAAACATGGCTTCGTACAGTTTGTGTATGTGTGCGTGTGTGTGCGTGCGTGTGTGTGCGTGCGTGTGTGTTATCTTTGGGTCAGGAAAATGCGATTGTTTTGGATGAGACATCTCAAGATATTCACCCCCACAGATGGGCACAGATAATGGACATCCAAAATGCTTACACAATCCAATTAACTTCTCCTGGCTCAAGCCATGCGTACACACTCCGTGTCCGCACTCAAAGTGGTTCAGTGTGTGTGTGTTTGTGTGTGCCTAGAAAATTAATGCTTTGAAGGATTTAACATAATATTCTCTAATTGCCGTTTGCTGTTGTGCAACTACTTAGTGATAATCAAATAAATTCTTAATGGTTTGTGCCGGAGGCTTCCTTGGAAGAGGAACCTGTTCGCAGAGTCTCCCCGGAAAAGGGTCTCCACTTGAAAATGGATGATTTATGAGTTTTGGGCAGGTATTTCAGTTCCTCTTTCTCTGCACTCATTCTGGCCAAGTCACCTGCCAGTCGTGGAATCTGCTCTGAACTTAAAAACAAGAGAACATGGCTATATTTTTCTCCTTTTTGCAAATGGAAAAAAACAAATGTGCAACCATCCTCCAAGTAGATGATATTTAAAAATCAAACTACGTGTTCAAACCTAACTCATAGCATATGGCCTCAGATAGCATTGAAATGCAGAGGAAAATTAGAAAGAATATCACACTCGGAGGAGAAATCCTTAAGTGCAGCTAGTCTCTAAATCTTTCCCCCAAATCCTCCTCGGGCTGAGAAAAAAAAAAAAAAAAAAGACTATTTTGTGCTAACCCTGCAGATTCAGCACCTCGCTGACATGCTCAGACCAGGATTTCTCTCCCTCCTCTCATCAGCTTCAGCTTACTTGTCATGCTGAATACCAGGGCTTGTTACTCAGTCCCTGGGAGATGAAGACTTGTGGTAATACTCATTGATTTTGTGTTGCCGGCATAAACAAAAACCTGCGCGTGCACAAATACAGAGAAAGCTCCCTAAAATCCTCATTGATCCCAAAAGGCTGAGAGCTATCTAGTTTGTTTTCATTATGCAAGTAAGGTTGCTTTTTGCAGCGTTTGCTGATCTTTTGTTGCTTCCGTAAGACCAGAAGTGTCAAGGTGAATGTCATATTTCACTTTTTCCCCCACACATTGTTAAGTTCACGTGTGGTTCTTTGAAACATTCCTCTCATTCCCATCTCCGGGCATCTGTCACAGATTTTGGAAACCGTGAGTGATAGAAACAACTGGTGGAGGATTTCTGGAGGAATTTCCTGTCGGAGTAGCTCAACCTACCCTGTGTGTATTTGTGTCTTCCTCATCAGCAAGAATTCACTTTGTGGAGCAAAAAAAATTGGCCGTGAAGAAAGAGAGTAATCCACAACACTGTGACATTCCCAGCAAATCTGTATATAAATCATTATACGGTGGATTTGTTGACACAGTTTGGTATCGTTGTCATCATGGGCTATGCTTTTTCTGAACAGGTGCAGCTCAATGTACAGTGTGCCTACATATGCTGGGAAGATAGTGAGGAAACTTACGCGAGAATGAACAAAATCTGCGGCGCAAACATGCTCGGGCACTTTTTGAACTTCTTGAAGCTTATTGTTCTCAACATCCCCAAGCCTGTGCTTTTTGACATCTAATCTCTGTTGACCCAGGAATACTCTTGATGTTTGTGTATGTTCTGCATAATTCATGGTTCATATTCTGTGCAAAGCCTGTCATGAATCGTGCGCCCTGTGAAGGATTGCCTCAGACTTGTGCTATTGAAAACGGCTAATCCACTGTGGATGGATATGTAAATATGACCAAGTGTGGCTCTGTGTTGGTGCAACGCTCCTGATTGTTGAGGATAAACCGATGTGTGTTTGTTGTGGATGACAGTGTAAGAGGGAGAGCGAGAGAGAGAGAGAGAGGAAGGGAGAGAGACAAAACCAAAGGTACAGTAAGTGTAAGCATTAAGGTCTGTTCCATCGTTCTGAGTATATAATCCCCTTGGTGAATACACACATACACACAGCATACTGTACACTGCAAACACGAGAACAGCCATTATTATCGCAGTACAGGAACCTATGAAGAATCCTCATGATTGTCATGCTGCTCCTTCAAACCCCACATTTATTTAATCGTTCTTTTCCATCCTTGCGTTGCTATTTTTGATCCTAAGCAATGGTTATTAAACAGATATGCAGGAGAGAATTGTAGCCATTCTATGCTGATTCTATGCATTTTCATTTTATGAATCAGTACAGGAGAATTAAAAAAAAATCACGTGTTCAGTTCTCCTGCAAATTGGATGCACAGATGTTCTTTCTATCTTTTTTCTTTTTATTACTCGGATAAATAAAATAAAGAAATGATAGAAAATGAGAGGAAAGAGATTTGGCATGCGCGAGTGCAAGTCTAACTTCTCTTTTTTTGAGAATATATTAAATACAATTCTCATAGTTTCCTTTTCTTTCTTTTTGTTTCTGTTTTCTTTTTCCCTTACATTTTTGTTCTTTTTCCCTATTTCTTTCGTTTTGGTCCTTTTTTACCCCTTTTTTCTTTCTTTTTTCATTTATTCTAGTTTTCCCTTTTTTAA
>OMNM01049525.1:0-11998 GCA_900302745.1 Parablennius parvicornis | reverse complement strand
CAGGAGTGATGAGTGATGCCAGAGGTGGTTTTCTACCAACCTCTCTGCTGGCTTGCTGGCTCACTAATGGCCTCCACAGTGGGTTGGCTGACCGACTTGCTGGCTCTCAGTGGCTGCGTCTTCCTTATTTGGTAGTGAAAGGTGGGGGGGATGGTGCTGGCAGGGCGGCGGATGGGTTACCAGCCATACTCTGTTTACCCGAAGGGTCAGGAGGTCAAAGAGTCTCAGTGCCATAGAGCAAACGCAGATCACTTTAAAAGAGAGCCAGACAGGCGAGCCGTTGCTTTGCCGCTGTCAGACGGACGGATACAGTCAGATTCACCATGAAAACGTTGTTTAGTTTGTGTGTGTCTGTGAGGTCGAGGCTGGATAACAGCACACACTTTGGTGAAGTCCCAGAAAAATGATACTACAACAGGTAATTTCCACTTACATGCACACTCTGTTCTCGTTTTTTTCCCCTTCTCTTGCTCTCAGGCCCTGGACAGTTGAAGGGAGTCACTACAAAGGAAATTAAAGGCAACCATCCTTATAGTTCTGCTCTTGTCCGTTTGACTGCCTGCTTGCCTGCCTGCCTGCCTGCTTGCCTGCTTGCTTGCCTGCCTGCCTGCGTTCCCTGGGCAATGTTTATGCTGTGCCCTGCCCAGGACAGAATAGATTCGCCCACACAGCACTGTGCTCTCAACCAGAACCTAAGTCAGTCTGGCAAGCCTGAGCCAAAGTCCCATTCACTTTCACTTCTCTGGATTAGGCCCTATGGCCTAAGGCAACACAGCAATGACTGCATTAATAGACCTGAGATAGCATCTCCCAACACCACCCTCAAAAATAAATCCAAGGTTGTTATTTTTATTATTAATATACATCAGCAGGTTGTTTATTTTCATTCATCAGCTTCCTGAAAGTTTAGTGAGATAGTTTTGCTGGAGAAACTTTGCTGCTAAAGTTTTTAGTGTCTGTGGGTTCAGCCAAAGCACCCCAGGTGGTGTGAAATGCTGTGTGATAATAACTACGAGCTCAATGTAGCAGGAGGCCAAAGAGATTGTGCTGCACCAAAGAAGTCCTGAAAAAAACAACTACAATCTTCACATCACAATCCCAAACGGAAACAACAAAAATGGGACCTCTCGATGTATCGCTACGACTGGCGTATATGCGAAACTTTCACAAACAACCATGAAATCACACACGCAAGGCCTTATATAATTAGTCTAATTCAAAATACAAGGTAGATTCACATTTCCTCAAATGCCAATATAAATAACCAAAGGCAATTTAACTCAATAAGGCTAATGCATTACTGCATTTTCCTCTTCTTTCTTGTATTTGTGTTGCTGCTAGTACAGTAAGTGCGCACCGCTGTGATGGGGATGGTGGCAGCTCGCAGGGCACATTATCCAGCCTGTCAGGCTCCCAGTGCCATGCTCGGGATAACAGTGCTCCGAGAGAACACAGTGCCTCTTGACGCCAGCTGTAAAGATTAGCAGAGCTTTGTTTAATTGTGCTGCTAACATCCTAGGAGCCACTTAAGAGCTGCCGCGCGCCTCTCCTCGGAAACTGTCTTTAAAGCTCATCCAGCAGTTGCCGCTGCCTGTTCGCTCAGGTGCAAAGGCCGTGAGGGATTTGTCCAAGTCAGGTACGCTCAGCGAAACTCACCTCATCAGCAACATAACCGAGCAGGTGTCACATCACACAAGACAAAAGCATCCAATTGAGGAAAATCAATAAATAGCTTCTCTTTAAAATGTTGCAAATCCAATTAGGGGAAAAAAAAAAAAAAATCTCAACATTCATTACGTGATTTTTAAACCAAAAAGAGTGGCCACAGGCACCATTAGTGGCCCCTGGAGTCCATGTCTTCTACCCCCTGACTTAATCAGACTGAAACATTTTGAAACAAGCCATTGTCAAACAAATGCTAGTGACATTTTGTCCAATTAAGATCCTAATTTCCACTTGAGATGGATGTCACACCTGCTTGCAATCCAACACTGATGACCTTTTATCAGTGCACTTTGAAAGTATCCCTGCTTCAACCTTGATGGTGGGGAGTGGAGTGTGGAAAAACCTGAAGCAGCTCACCAAGAGTGCTTCCCTACTTTAAAGCATTTGTTCAGTATTCGGAAACTATACAATATTAGTTGTGTGCATTATCGCGACCTATAACATTTGGCCGAGCCACCGTCTCATTTTATCAAACACCAAAAGACAAAAAAACCGCTTCAGTGTAATCCAAGGCATTGACTAATCTATAACTAAACTTAATGTTATGGTGATAGAGTAGGTTATCTTTCAAGGATGTTTGGTTTTTTTTTAAGTCATCTCACCCTCTCCATGTGCAAAGAGCCCCTGAGCAAAACACAAAGTTTCTCGAGTTAGCACCTTGCGAACCCTTAGTGTGTGAGTTTGTGCTTGACTGTGGATGGGAACGGGTAAACACAACTCATCATGTAAAGCATATTGAGACTGGTAAGCATGGAACAAAACATTTACTATTTAAAACTAACAGAAAAGTGCTGCTCTATGAATTTCAGCGAGCTTACAGATTCATTTAAATGGACCCCCTTTATCCCGAGACGGATGACAAGAGGATGGAACCTTTCCGAGATCATCCTTCGAAAATAGAGCCAACAACCCCCTGGACATGTAACCAGTTCTTTGCTGAGTAAATACTGGAAGCCAGACATGAACCTGCACACACCTTCGCTGCTACAGCCGATTTAAAATCAACTCCAATGCTCAAATTTAGACTGGTGAAGAAACTCAAGCAAAAGACTGTGTAGGCAGAGACCATAGGAACAAGACCTCCCATAACCAACGAGGGCAAACATAAACATCGTTAAAATCCTAATATGTCAATAAAAACAAAATGACTAAATATGAATTTTATTAATGAAAAGTTGAAAAGTTAAAATCCATCTGCTGATATTTAAATTACACAAAGCCATGTAATTTACCCATCAGTCAACCGTTTTTAGTCCCGCCTCTTGGCCCTCAGAGTTTCCACCTGGTGGATCCGATAGTGGGGGGTCCAGATGTGGAATGTTGCTTCTGCAATTTCTTTTATTTTTTTTCCCCCCTCAGTCACATGAAACAGGTCACTGAGGCCCAACTGTACCCAATCCAGCTGCCATCATGGAGCTGGTAGCCTGCTCCAGCTAAGTGGTGAGAAGCAGGGGGCCTGGTGCACACGGCGAGGGGGTGTCTGGGCTCGCATCTGCTCTCAACATCCATTTGTTCACATTCATTCACAGTTCCTGCATGTCTGCCACTCCGCCAGCAGCACAAATAATCAAGTGAGGATATGGAAATGAGGATGATGTGCACGGCGTATGCGATGGCAGCAAAGTCAACTACAGTACGTATTTCAGCTTGAAATTAAACTATCCACTGGACTGGAGCTGTAAGCAGCCCACAGCAGAGGGTGTTTCATAACTTCCATTTTTGAACAAGTACTATAGTATCTGGGTGATTATATGAGCCCACCCAGGGGTAAAATGGATGTGCAACAGACAAATGCAGAAGTGTTATGTCAGAAATGGTGGGATAATATTCCAAGAACACTACATTAAGTCAAATTTATGAAACAGTGTCATCGTAAAGCTCAGAAAGCCTGATAAGGAGACAATATTTGGACTAAAAGAATATAAAAGGGTTGAAAAACACAATGTTATCATTAGCACTTTAGCAAGTTGTCTTAGATTTCTGACTCTGAAAAGAAAGTTATAGGTTGACTGTTTAATTAGCTGCTATAAATCTCACTTCTTTTTTTTTTTTTTCTTTTTCTTTGTCTCTGGCAAACCCCTTTGTCTGTGTTTGTTAATTGTGCCGTCGCATTATCTGGGAACTTTCTCTAAAAAAACAAAAAAAACAACCAGCAATTTTAATCTCGAGAGACTGTTGTGAAAAGATTAAGTTTAATAAATAAATCACGCCATGAGAAATACAAGCAGGAGTTGATTTCAATTAGGAGAGATCTACCAACGTTATTTTGGGAGGTTTCTAATCTCAAGAGAGCTCCACACACTGCATACAGTACAAAAAATAATTAACCAATTTCATAGGGCGCATTTGCAGACCAGAAACTATTTAAAAGGCACATAATGCTGCATACCGGAAGAAAATCATATGAATGAGAAAAAAAAAAAAAAAGCAGTGTAACAAAACATTTTCCTCATCCAAACTGACAGTTTCCAGACCTGAGAAATCACCAATGCTGCGTGTTGAATTAAAGAAATTTGCGGAAGTGCACAAGGAGTTCCTCAGTGCAGCCTGGTGTGACAGGTTGGTGATAGCTCTCTTTCAGCTTCAGCTCAACTGTCAATATGGATGGATGGGTTTCTCACGAAGGGAACATAGAAACGTGTGAATGAGGATGACAGTTTACCACGCGCCATGATGCGGCTATAATCAGGAAGCACAGACGAGCATGTTGGACCCGCGGAAGCCGGGCTTCAATGAACTGGTACAATCTTTGTGGATGTGTTCACACACATTTGGTCACGTTTGTGCATAGTAAATATACAGATTATGTTTTCAAATTCCACTGCTGTGACTTTGGTGATAAAATAATGGATTTTTATAGGTTTGTTACGATTTGGTGTTTTCTCCCTGTGGTTTGATTAACTGCTCAGTGTGCATCATGGGAATCCATTACTGATGACAAAATGTATTAATTAAACAAACAAGGCCTATTATAATCTCAGGTAGGACGGCAGTTGATTTGCCAGCCCTAATTTTGTGAGTCATAATTCTAAAGGCGAAATACGAGCGACACCGTAGCATGCAGAAATCTGGAGAGTAGCGTCTGCGGTTGTGATGGAAGGACTTGAGTGGAAAACGTCTCATTACGGGGGGGATTATGTTGCACTACGAGTACCAGAGATTTGTAAGGTGAAGAAGAATAGATAGGGGGGGGTGGGGGAAATGATGGAAAGAAGAGATTTACAGAGAACTGGACTGGGTATAAAAAAAAAAAAAAATTCAGTCTAATTTGGGGATTAAACAAGCATGAATTTCTGCCCCTCATTGTGAGAATCGGTCATTACGCAGCCTGCAAGGTTGATTCTAAAGAAGAGAACCACTTTTCTAAAATGGTGGTGCACTGTGGGAAAAAAAATAAAAAAAATAGGGGGCCCACTTACCACTGGGTTGTTTTCAAAACCTCTTTAGCCTCATATCTTCAGCTGCTCCAGTGGGTTCGTCTTTTTCTTCTTCTTCTTGTTACACACTCACTCGTACCTTTAAAGTAGATGGAAAAAGGGAGAGAGGGAGAAATGGAGGGAAAAATGAAAGAGAAACATTAATGAAAGGGACTACTAAATGAACTGCCTCCTCAAGTGGTAGGTGGGGGAGTTCGACAAATGCTGAAATGAGTGTCTCTCTCTCTCTCTCTCTGCCCTTTGTGACCACAGGACGACAGTTCTCGGCCGAGGAGGAGGCTCGCTGCTGATTGCATGAGAGCTGTGGAGTGTGAATCTGCATGAAATCCCTCCTGGCTTTTTTTTTCCCTCCTTCTTCTTTTTTTTTAATCATTTTCTCCTTCACATCTCTAATGAGCCTGGCCCGAATCAGTGGGTGCAAGTGTGGGTGTGTGTGTGTGTGTGTGTGTGTGTCTGTGTGAGTGTAGTTGATTAATGTTTTGATATTCACTCATGTGCAATACCCATTGATGGAGATGTTTCTGCTTTCTTTAGAAATCCGTGTTTGCAGAAAACGAAGCTTTTAGTTTGTGTGATTTTAATTTGTCTTATGAATTTTGTATTCATGACAATGTTCGCACGTTTCAACAACTCACATGTGATGTACTGACCTGATTCTTGTGTGTGCGATTGTTTGCTCGTACATGTGATTCTGCAAACACTGATATGAGTCCTTATACTTCTGCAGGCCGCGGCTAATGCACCACAGCCACACTCAATATCCAGTCGATACTCTGTCAGGTCTGCGGCTGCGGGTTGCACTGCAGCCACCCTAAGGAGCTTCTGGTGAGCAGCGAAGGAAGGTTATCTCAAGTGAAAGGTCAAAAGAGCTCATCATTACCCCCGCGCCCAGAGTCTTCTGCAAGATACCTGTGTGAATATCATTGCTGGAAATGCGTGACAGCGAGGTGATCGATACAACACAGACACCAGGGAGAGTCTCTCTCTCTCTCTCTCTCTCTCACAAAACGGACTCTCAAACTGCATTAAGGTTGGCAAAAATAATGTTTTTAAATTATGGTGAGTTTTGACTTTACCTTCAAATCAAGAAGTTGAAAATATTAAAGTCATGTTACTTTGGGTTCCTGTTGTAAGTTATGGAAATGACAATTCTCACTTTTAGGAAGATGGAACCAAATGTTTTGGATGCTCAATTTTTAGTAACTAAAGCTGTCATGAAAGACTCAAAACATTTCCTTGAAGGTCTTTTCTGGTTTCTCTTTTGAACTCTTTTTACCTTTAAACTTTTTACACTCCTTTTTAAACTTTACTTATTTTAAGTCGCCCTTTTAATTGTTCAAATGTATAGTGTGTTTACAAATGATAACAATAATAATAGTAATACTTGTTGGTATAAAACATCATGTGGTCACTGGAAAGACTGATATGTATATGTTAACTTACATTAACTTGACTTCTTTGCTATCAAGTCACTCAAATAAAAGTCCCACTTGAAATCCCACAAATGCATTCATGAAGATTGTTTATGCTGTAAGCTAATTACAGACAGGGATACAAAATACTCCTTCAAGAAGATATTTATTCAACAGTAGACTTCATTCTCAGAGTACATGCTTAATTGGGTTTTCTGAAGTTTCCAAAAGTAATATGTGAGTCAAGTGTCTTCGGCTATCATGCTGCTTTCTCATGGAATCAGCTTCCTGTTTGAGTTGGAAAGGCTGAAACACTCTCTACTTCTGAGACGAGGGGTAGAACTTTGCTGCACGTCGAAACTTAAACTTAGGCTCAGCTCAGTGTGGACCATTTCCTTAGTTAAGCTGCTATAAAGTGAGACTATTGGGAGAAGTTCCTTAACGTTCTGAGCTTCTCTCAATTACTCATTCTCTGTACTTATATATGAAGGTACCGTTACTCTACTGCTGACTGTGTACTTCCTTCTCTGTCCCCACTATACCTGCTGGCAGGATCTCCGACTCTGGAACAGGAAGTTCCTTGAGTAACCTGTTGGGAGTCTTCCTCTATACACTGTCTGAAAAGTAAAGTGACGTGAGACGTCTATGCTGTAGTTATAGAAACAATTTAGCAGAACTGAACTTTTCTGCACATGGCCAGGTGACAGGAGCTTGAGCTCCACGTCTGCATCTGCAAATTCCCAAATTCCAGTCTAACATATACCCCAAACGTGAAGAACAAATTGCTTTCATTTTAATTTCCGAAATGTCACATGATGGGGACAGCAATATTATGATACTGATCAGCGTACTTTGTGTAGTTTGCATGTCAAGCCACGACTTTGTAGTGTATTTTTCTAAAGCAAAACCGTGCACGCAGAAAAAAAAAATAAAAAAAATAAAAAAAAATACAAATCAAGTGTTTGTTTTCAGATTCTCCTCCTTCAGTGTACAAACCCAGTGAGATGTATCCCGGCTGACTCAAATAACTGTGTTCTAAATGTACACGTTTTTGAAGAAGCATGATTAATTTAAAAAGTCCAATTCATTACTGTTATTGTCGTCGGCCTACTCATGCATGTGCAAGACACCAAGTTTCCCTGAATACGTGAAGATAGGACAGAGGGTTTTGTTGATTTTTAAGTATAAAGTATAGTCGACACGATAATTAAAACTTTCTTCACAATTCATAATATGTCATCATTGTCAAAGAGTATGAATGTAGAGTCAGAATTAACATTATTAGAATTTAGCCGCTCATATGTTGATTTTTCTTTTTTAAATTTTCGTTTTTCTCCAACACCTGTATTTACCAGCTGATTTGACTGGTCTGCATTTTGACAATGTGAAGGAGATCATCAAGGATCACAAACGAAGCCTGACTTTTAAAAAAAGTAAAATATTGTGAAAGAGATCAGTGTTTTAGACAATTTCACTACTGCAAAATGACCAGCAGTCAGTTTCAAAAAACCCCACAAAACTTAGTTTTTTTTTTGTCAATAACTCAAGGTAATTAGAAAACTACAGTACTCTTGGCAGTACACACTATTACAAATTTTCTTCTCCGTGCTCGGCCCAATGCTATTGACTTTTCCTCTCTTTCCCCGTGTACACAGCCTCCTTGCATTCTCCGTGGGCATTATTACCTCAACGACTGACCATCAACGCAATTCTTTATTTTGACAGGCTACTGGGGTCAAGCTGGCCCTCACTGGCCAATCAGTGTCAACTAACAGGCCGGCTTCAGACCAATCCCCCCGGTACACTGATCACAGCAAAGGTCCAGAGAGCGGAGTGAAGACGTATGTGTATGAGTGAGAAAGTACGTTTGTGAACAAATTAAAGAGCCCCAAATCCAGACAAACTGATTATCTGTGAAGGTCCCTGTATTCGGGTACTTGCATCAAATTGTGAAAAATATTTTCAATGAGGACGCAACCATTTTTTAAAAAAATAATAGATTGGTGAGTTAAATAAATAAATAAATAAATAAATATAGAAATGCGTGAGTATTAAGGCCCATGAGCATTGATGCGTGGGTCCCCGTGAGAGGGGGAAAATAATAATAATAATAATAATAATAATGTGAGGTTAAATCCTGCAATACTCCCACATGCCTGGCTGCCAAGATGAGCGCGGGGGAATTTGTTTAATGTACAGCATTTATTCACTGCACACACGCTGTTGCACTACCGCTTCCTCCGTCGCATGAGACACTCCCTTGGCTGGGCAAGTCGCCATTAATCAGCCAGAACGAAGGGTTAGCTGAAGAGGATGGAAGCTAAAATGCATCTTAAATCAGGATCTAAGATAATAGCAATCCCACAGCCCTCCACTGTTCGGATGCAGGTGAAAACACAATGCTTGAATTCCGGGTGGACTTATTTATTTATTTATTTCTCAATGTTGTTTACGACAGAACGGGGGTTAAGTTATTCCTTGTCCACTCACGTGGAAAGCAGCTCCGGTTTGTTTTCTCATGACCCTGCAACACACTGGCATTGAGTTTAGTCACCGTGCTGAGACAGATGGCCGAGCATCATGGTGCATGGCGAATTGGGAAATGAAAACATGCATGCTCAGAAATGGGTCTAACGTGGTTTCTCTCCAGCGATGCGACCACATAGCGTTCGAATCAGATGAGAAGAACATGGACCTACGATGCCTCAAGCATATATGTGGGGACCAAATAAAGAAATAAATAAATAAATAACACAAGGCTGACCTATTCTGAGTAAATGTCAACAGGTCTGCCACTTGAACAGAGGGAAAAAGCACATTTGAAACAGATGACAAAATGTCAACAGTTTTCATCCTGGTCTGACAACAAAAGCAAAGAGATGTTTTGCCTTTGAATATAATTATTATGGTATGGCGCCCGATGTCTCCCCGTGTTCATCTAAAGCTCACTCTATCCCATTTTCCAAGTCTCCATTGATCTCCTATGAAATATGTACTGGAGCAGCTTTATAAAAAACAAAAATATGGAAAGATTGAAAAGGATTGAAAATATGTGATAGAAAAAAATGGTTAGCGTAAGGTATGATAATAAAGAATTGGATTGGTAGAGTGACAAACATGAATAAAGAAATGGCCAGGAGAAGGAGGAGGAGGGGAAGATAAAGAGACGAGAAAAAAAAAAAAGAAGAAGAGTCAAGAAGAGAATAGACGAGCGAAAGGAAAACGGGGAGGAAAACGACAGGTGAGCACAAGGGGGACAGACAAGAGAAGACAAGAAGAGGAGAGGAGACACAAGGAGAAGGAATGAGGATGAGAGGAGTGGGGGAGGTGGTGAAAGAGGAATCAAGAGTGGAACAGAGAGGAAATGACAAGCTGAGAAACAAGATCAGAGGAAGAGAAGAAAAGGAGGAGAGGAGTGAAGTCCAGGGATACCAACAACCAGAAGAGAGAGTGAAGAAGCTTAGATCCAGCTTCTATATATTTGACATGAATGGAACTGACTTGAACTCTTAACATCTATCCACATATAAAAAAAAAAAAAATCTCATGAAAGAATATTTGCCATGGGGGTTCAAATATAGTTCTGCCGCTTTTTAGAATAAGACAGGATTTTTTTTTCTCCCTTTTTTTTTTTTTTTTTTTAAATCAACTGGTAGATCTTTTTCCGGATATTTTGAAGACAGAAATAATAACATTACAGATGTGGCTTTAGCGCGACTATGTTTTTTATGAAGTGCAGTTTCTATAATGATCTATTTGCTATTTATTTTGAGAAATAAATATATTTTATTTACATTTAATACCGGAAAAAATTACTGACATTTTCATGATTCAGTTTTTTAAATCATGTCTTTCAGCACCCATTTAATTCTAATGACTGAGTTTTTTTTTTAACTTTCAAGCTACACAACAAGACTTTTCTATTTGAATTTACTATTAGCCAGATTTATGTCATTTTCTCATAATAGACCCATTGGGGTTCATTGTTTTCTTTCTGATACTAGAATATCGCAAAAGATGATTTTAAATAACATTCCAAGGAGACATTAATGCAGCCCTGATAAAAAAAAAAGCTGACATATTTAATTATTCATTATTATCTAATTAAAAAAAAGCAGAAATCCAACACAAACATCAAAGGCAGGATTCTTTATATAGACACAATGTATATTGGTTAGGAGTTGAGTGTGTTGAGTGCAAAATTAAAATAAAAAGAAGTCTCTACCTGACCACTTCAGGAAAAAAAAAGCAACTCATTCAATCTCAACTTGATTTTGATATGTATTCTAGTTCCTTCCTCTTTTTTCAGTGTGTGGACACAATACTGTGAATAGTACCATTACAGAGTTTCCTTCAGAGTTTTGTTTTGTACATTCATGTCACAATAGAGAAACAAAAGCAACTACTTTTATTGTACTTGTACTCTTCATCCAAGGTTTGAAAACAAACCGATGAGGCACAAAGAAATGAACATAACCAAACTGCAGGTTATTTGGTCACAAGTAGTGAAACTACATGAGATAATGTTGGTCTCTTTGAACTCAAAACTGTCATTTAGTATGACAGAATCATTTCAATTAACAGGAACCTTGATTTTGCAGAATGCAAAACACATCAGCTCTTTGGAAAAAAATGATTGAAATTCAGTGTGAATAGAGCGAGAGTTTGTGTATATATGTGTGTATATGAGAGCGAGAGAGAGAGAGAGAGAAAGATATTCTCCAAAAAACATGAAAGCTGTTAATTATGATGTTTTCGTCCACCAACCTCATTATTCCTTAAGCCAGCTGACTAATCCCATACAGTGGTGCTCTTCTCTGAAAAAAACCTCTCTGCACTATAGCGGCACACTTCTCAGATGAGACGCTTCCACTGAAGACGAGTACAACAATGTCCATTATACTTACACGCTCTCTGCAGATCTCCAGTCATATTTACTGCCATGCAACATTAGTTAGGAAGCCCGAGAGGTGACCTGCCCGCCGCACACCTGCAGAAACGCCGCGCTTCTTCGCACCCACTCCGCTTGCAAGTGAGGTCACGCATGTAAGTCATAATGACTTCTCTTGCATGCGTGGCTGGGACAATGGGGTGTGCTTGTTCCGCGACAAGTGTGTGTCTATTGGCATGCCGCATGCAGTGACTGATATTCAATTAGTCCACCTGCCACCTCGACATGGCTCGGCATTCCAGCGCTCGGTAAATCACTTCGCCTGACAGCGCACAGGTCGATATTAATATTAACGCCTCCATAAATAATGTTATTGTAGGTCCCAGTGTTAATGGTTCATGATATGATGGGCATGATAAAGCACAGCGCGTGTTCCATTGTGAAGGTGCAGGGGGTTTAGCCGGCAGAGAGGGATAGAGTAAATCCCCTTCGATGTCCTTCGATAGGAACGCTGGTGACATTGGGTTGGAAAG